>CM029019.1:186208220-186278220 GCA_016801055.1 Panax notoginseng
TGGCCATTTGACTTATATATGATTTGATTTAGATTTAGACAAGTATGTCTTCTCGACTGTGAATTATGGATAAACTTCTTTGAACCTTCTTCTTGATTGAATTATGGATAAACTTAATTCCTAGTTATGTTTTATGTCATACCCATGTTCAAGTTATTGGATTGGTATAAGTATGATCATATATTGCAACCAAGGTTTTGGGTTAAGCCCTAATGTTCAAGTTATATAGCCATTTGACTTATATATGAAAAAATTTCGGCAGAGTCTCCCCTATAATATGGACTATCCACATGCACGAGGGCATGAAATACTTGACCAATTTCAGGGCATAATTTGGGAGAATCCAATATTAGTAACAACAATAAGAAGCCCAAAAATTGTCCAATTTCAGCAATATCAACAACAATTTATCTAAATTTCAGCAACAATATATTCAGCGGTAATGTTATATTCAAAATTTTTCCAAATTTCAGCAACTGTTATTCAGTAATAAAAAATTATCCAACTTTAGATAATCTCATATTGAAACATGAAAACCTAATCATGCATGTTCCCAAATTATTCTTGTGGTGTAAGTGTGTGTATATATACTTACAAAATTATACATATATGATGTATGTGTGTATATATTATACATATAGGTATCAATCAACTCATAAAAGAATCTCTCTTTTTTAAATTCATTGATTATCCCAAAAGTTTCATACCCATTAGGGTTCTACCCATTTTGAACAAGACACTGTAAATTTACCCATTTTGAACAAGACACTATAAATTAAACTGGATTTTCAGTCAAACCCATTTGGATTTTCAGTCAAACTCAAATTAAACCCAAAAAATTCAAGAAAATGGCATCTAGAAGCAGAACATCAACACATTCACATCTTCAGAAAAACAAATCATGCCCATTCAATCAAAAATAACAGAAAAATAGTTTAATTTAGGAATTAATTAAAGGGGTTACCGGCGGTGGTGAAGGCGTCGGCCGGTGATGTCGGTGGTGAAGGCGTCGACAGTAGCGGTAGTTTTCCTCCCTCTTCTCTTCTCCTCTCCTCCTACTCCCTCTTCTCCCTCTCGTCAGTGTCTCCCTCTCTTTTTTTCCTTCAGTACTGATCGAGCGAACTGCTGAACCTGATTAAGTTCATGAGAATCAGCGACCGCCATCAGCGACCGCATACGGTCGCTATTTATTAATGATGTGGACATATCAGCGACCAAAAGCGGTCGCTGACAGAGAGTGGTCGCCCTGCCAAAGTTTTGCACCAAATTTTAGGAGGGAAATTCATATCAGCGACCGAACAGCGACCGCATGCGGTCGCTGATATGAACTAGCGACTAGAATCCATCTCGGTCGCAGATAGCAGTCGCTATTACTATTATCAGCGATCGGATAGTGCGGTCGCTGATATTATTGGTCGCAAATGGCTCTTTTTCTTGTAGTGCCTGCAGACTAGTAAGCAAATGAATTTACAAATAAAGGAACAAGAGTTTCACCGGAAAATACAGAGAAACTCTCGTGTAAATTTATATTTATCAAAATAAAAAGTCCTTTATTCCAACCCATAAGCCGGTTTTATATAGCTTAACAAAACTTTATTCCCAAGTCACTCTAGAATATTCCTAGAGATATGGAAATAAAATCATCTTAGGGATATGAAAAGATTCTAAAAAACTTCCTAGGGATGCGAAAAAGGATTCTAACAAACTTCCTACTTTTACAAAAACAAAATAACAAACTTGCAAATAATAAAATATTATTAATTAAAGAACTAAATAGAAAGAGAAAGCAATTAAACTATTAGTTTGTCGAACTCCGAAGTCAAGACGCCATTCTGTCTCCCGAAGTCGAAGGTGAAAGTATCCTCCCAACTCCCGAAGCTGAAGGTGTTCCATCACCCGAAGTCGAAGCTGAAAGATCTCATCTCCCGAAACTAAAGGTATTAATGAAAAAGGTGTTTAATAGCCTCTTCATTTAATTTGTGGTGATCATTCCTCAATATGATATTCGATAATTTGGTGTCTTCGGTCTCGGACCACCCTGCATCACTTTTGCTCGAAATATAATTATGCACGTGGAAATGATGGATCAAATCAAATCACATAACACTCTTCCTAGCCTTCTACAGTTCTACCTGAAACACAGTGTGTGTTAGTACGGTTAAAAATAGAAAATTAATATTTTCACGTGTTAAGATGATATTTTTATATGTCTCTCTCACATAAAGGTGAAACTCACTCATTATTCATGTAAAAAGAATCATGTAGAAATATGTAAAAAGAATCATATAGAAATATCAATTTCTTATTTGAAAATTTCAGTTCCCTAAACATATAATAGAGAAAAATTAGAAATTGATAAAAAGTGGAGAGAGAAAATAATTTATTTAGAGAATTTAAAAGATATATTACACATTTACAAGAGATACTTATTTTTCTCCTTCTCATTCTCCCTTAATAATATACTTCTTTTTCATTCTTAACTTCAAAGAATGACAAAAGTATAATATAAATTTTTACTTAAAATAAAATTACCCTTGATTTACTAGTATTATATTTTACTTACCTTAATAGTCAACCAATCACATCACTAATTCTCTCTATCCAAAACCCAATTAAATATATTAACCCATATAAATATCAATTATCACACTACTCAAACACAAGGGTAGATTGGAAAAAAATATATACTCTGTCCTAATTTTTCACTATCTTAATTTGTGTAAAAATTGTACTTGTGTTATCCTTTTAAAAATGAAGGAAATATTAGTCACCGTAACACACACTACGTGTACAATTATTGTAAGGATATAGTCATAATTTTATTAAATTTAGGGAATAAAAATTATAAAAATAAAATAAAAATGATAATCAAATTTTCCGTCTCAATGGTTTATTAGTATATTAATTATTTTATTTTGTGCTAATTATTTGTGTTATTACTTTACTTGGTTAGTTAAGAATTAATTATGTATGAATTTTTATACACCTTTAATATATTATTATTATTTCTATATATATGTATTTTTACTATTTTAATAAGTCAATTACGTATTTATACGGTCAACTATATTTAAATATTAAATTATGACACGTGACTAATTTTCGGCAAAATTTTTTACCAAAAATAATAAAAGGGTCATCGTGGTTACTTAACTGTACTTCGTGTAGCGAGATGAAAGCGTTTAAACATCAGAGTAAGTTTCATTTAACCCACATATATATATATATATATATATATATATATATATATATATATATATATATATATATATATATGGGATATGATCCATAGCAAGTATTTGCTATAGATCAAAATTGGGCAAATAGCATCATAATCGTCCATTATATACATTAAAGGATGAGATTAAAAATTAATTATAGGCTTACGCTAGTTCGTCTAGCGTACGCACAAAATCCAAATAGCCCATACGCTAGTTCAAGTAGCGTACACCCAACACCTGTAGCAGAGAACCCTAGTGCGAGCACCTCCCTTCATAGTTTTTTGTTTTCTTGATTTTTGTTAATTTCCATTCCTCCATATAAATGGATTTCTGCACCTTTTTCCGTGTGTCCGGACTCCAGAGAGGAGAGTACCATTTTGTTGTCATCTACAAAGAAAATGGGCCTCCTTTTTCCAGTCAGACCGTCAGAGGGAGTATTAGCTTTAAAGATGGTAGTATAATGATAATTGAAATACTCAGTGACATATATTAGCTATGTGTGGTGTAACCACTTTTTTTACATCCAGATGGGCAATCATATAGAACTTCTAAAGAAAGATGGCATGTATTCACGGCTGACCAGAAGACAGGCTGATGCTGTGGTAGGATCTTGATGCAAATTGATGCGTTACATTTTTCAAAATTGATATTCTCCCACAATCCTACAAAACATAAACAGAGTTCCATTTGAAATTGATTGTAGGGTTCCCTGCTACAGGTGTTCGCAGGAGGGTTCCCAGGTGTATGCAGCAGTCGTAGGGAGGGTTTAGGCTCTTCAATAGTCGACAGCAGTCGGAAGGAGAGAGGGACAGTCGAAGGGAAAGAGAGAGAGGGAGGGAGGGTTTATGCAAAGTCGCAGACTGATAGGGCAAATTGATCATATATATGGGATATGATCCATAGCAAGTATTTGCTATAGATCAAAATTGGGCAAATAGCATCATAATCGTCCATTATATACATTAAAGGATGAGATTAAAAATTAATTATAGGCTTACGCTAGTTCGTCTAGCGTACGCACAAAATCCAAATAGCCCATACGCTAGTTCAAGTAGCGTACACCCAACACCTGTAGCAGAGAACCCTAGTGCGAGCACCTCCCTTCATAGTTTTTTGTTTTCTTGATTTTTGTTAATTTCCATTCCTCCATATAAATGGATTTCTGCACCTTTTTCCGTGTGTCCGGACTCCAGAGAGGAGAGTACCATTTTGTTGTCATCTACAAAGAAAATGGGCCTCCTTTTTCCAGTCAGACCGTCAGAGGGAGTATTAGCTTTAAAGATGGTAGTATAATGATAATTGAAATACTCAGTGACATATATTAGCTATGTGTGGTGTAACCACTTTTTTTACATCCAGATGGGCAATCATATAGAACTTCTAAAGAAAGATGGCATGTATTCACGGCTGACCAGAAGACAGGCTGATGCTGTGGTAGGATCTTGATGCAAATTGATGCGTTACATTTTTCAAAATTGATATTCTCCCACAATCCTACAAAACATAAACAGAGTTCCATTTGAAATTGATTGTAGGGTTCCCTGCTACAGGTGTTCGCAGGAGGGTTCCCAGGTGTATGCAGCAGTCGTAGGGAGGGTTTAGGCTCTTCAATAGTCGACAGCAGTCGGAAGGAGAGAGGGACAGTCGAAGGGAAAGAGAGAGAGGGAGGGAGGGTTTATGCAAAGTCGCAGACTGATAGGGCAAATTGGTCTTCTAATTTTAAGCATCCAGAGATTATTCATTTGAATTCACCATTTGGATATATTTGTGCAGAGAGTATACCGAAAATGAACTTTGCGAGAGTATTGCTCGTCAGTTGTCTTTAATTTTCGCTGGTGAGGAGTGGGAAGCAGAGAAGGACAATGAGAAGGCCAAGGAGGAAGACAGGACAAACATCTTGGTGGAACTTAAAAAGAAGATATCTAACACACTTAAAAAAGTGTGGAAGTTTCTTCTTATTTTGGATGATGAAGGAAGTAAGGTCAAGGAAACAGATATTTGGCCTAAACTGAAGGAGCTGCTGCTTCTTGACAGAGTAAAGCACACAGTTAAAATTAGAAGACCAATTTGGGCGTACGCTACTTGAACTAGCGTATGGGCTATTTGGATTTTGTGTGTACGCCAGACGAACTGGCGTAAGCCTATAATTAATTTTTAATCTCATCCCTTAATGTATATAATAGACGGTTATGATGCTATTTGTCCAATTTTGATCTATAGCAAATATTTGCTATGGATCATATCCCTATATATATATCCTCTAGGTTTATTTACTGGGCACTTCATAGATACTGATAACTCAAACACAGTCCATAAATAGTACCATATAATATTGAAACCTACAACTCAAAATGAATTTCTTCCTACACACATGTAGGCACCAAAAGAAACAAGACAATTGAAAGGTGGCAGTTTTACCATTTCAACTCACCGTTCTAACATAATTAATCCAAGAAATTAGGAGGATTCTTTTTGTAAACATATGCGACGGGGCGGCTTATGCTTATGCTCTTCTTCTCTATAAAATGCATGACAAACTTAAACTTAATTCACAACTCAATCCACACATAATCTTACAAGTTATTTACTAGTTCCTCTTCTCTCCAAGTAGGGTTCCAATGGCTGCACATTTTCTTTTGCTAGGATTATTAGCCATAACTTGTTCGGTTGCATTGGCTTCTGACATTAATCCCCTACAAGATTTCTGTGTTGCTGACCAAAAAAGTTCAGGTTATAAAGCTAATAATATATATCTGGTTAATTAATTTAAATTGTCAACATGATTTTTTTGTTCGTTATTTTACTTGGTTTAATTTATTTTATTTTTTTTCATATATCACTGGCAGTTGTAGTGAATGGTAAGGCTTGCAAGAATCCCCAGCTTGTCACCGCCAACGATTTCTTCTTAAGTGGCCTTCACTTGGCCGGAAACACCTCCACTCCATTTGGTTCCCGTGTCACTCCAGTATTTGCAGCTCAACTACCAGGACTAAATACCCTTGGCATCTCAATGGTCCGTATCGACATTGCACCGTGGGGTGTCAACCCTCTCCACACGCATCCCCGTGCCACCGAGATTTTTACAGTCATTGAGGGCACCCTCGAAGTTGGATTTGTCACCTTTAACCGCCTCATTACAAAGGTACTTAACAAAGGTGATGTGTTTGTGTTCCCTCAGGGTCTTGTCCACTTCCAACGCAACGTTGGAAACTGCAATGCAGTTGCGATTGCAGCTCTAAACAGCCAAAACCCTGGTGTTATTACCATTGCTAACGCGGTCTTTGGATCGAATCCTTCAATCTCTAGTGATCTTCTTGCCAAGGCTTTCCAAGTGGATAAGAAAATAATCTCTAAAGTGCAGTCGCGGTTTTAAATTTGATTACTTCATTCATGATCAAGTAAATGGTCCAAACATATCTTTGATGTATTTCCAACATTGTTTTGTTTACCTTTAAATTTATTATGTTGCTTCTTTGTTCTATTTTATTGTATTTCTCTTATGTGAAAGATAAGAAATTCAGCTTGCAAGTTTTAAAATTTTCAAATGGTTGTTAATTTTGAATAGTTCAAAGGTACTTTTGTCTTATGAAATTGTAGCTATTGTTTGAGTCTGTTTGACTATTTTTTGTGATTGCAAACTAGCTGGAGTACTTCACTTGGATTCAACTTGTTTAAAATAACACCACTACCTTCTTGGCCCTGGTCCTTTTGCTAGCTGTAGGACATTGGGTGCGTGGGTAAATGATTGAGGGTGATCGATATGTATAATTTCATTTAAAAGGCATGAACAGAAGAATGTGAGCATCTTTACATTAAAAAACAGAAGTCAAAATCAAAGAGAGACAAATTAAACCAAAGTATATATATATAAACATAATTAATTTAGGGAATTGATATTTTCACAAGTGAAATTATTAGTTCCACAAGTTATTCTCTCACATGAGGGTGGACCTCACTTACTATTCATTAGAGAAGAAATTAACTTGTGAAACTATCAAATTTATTTGTGAAAATATTTATTCCCTTAATTTATAAGCCATAAAATCTACTGGCTTTTACAATCCTCTCATCGAGAAGAATTATGCCGATGAGATGAAGTCGGACATGAAGAAAGTTATAAATTTCAAGAAGCTTGAGTTGAGTCAAGATTTAGTTGGTATTAACTCCAAGTGAAGAGTAGTGTTTTGGTTTTGGTGTATAAATTCAGTCTTAGAAGGTTATACAAAAGCAGACATGACAAGTTCTGAGGAGAAGAAATCTACTTCGAGGTATTTATTTATTTTTGTAGGGAGAGTTGTGTTATGATAGTCCAAGTTGCAGAAGTGTGTTACTTTGTCTACTATTGAGTTGGAATACGTTGTCAATGCTAAAGTTGGCAATGCGATGTTATGGTTGAAATGGTTATCCAAGAGTTAGGTTTGACACAGGAATTGATTCCAAGTGAGGATCATGGTGAATACCTCCTCTCATGGGTTCGGATGGGGAGATTGTTGAATTTCTTGTCGGTCCTCGCCCATGATCATAAGATGATCAGAAAAGAAAGCAAATTAAACTGCCTTGGGTGAATGGAGGTGGCGCAAGTTTTGGAAAGGAGAAAAGGACTTTTTGTTCTTTTAATGCTTGGTGACTCACTAGTGGTGGGAGCTTGGGAAAAAGGACTATGTTCTTTGCAATTTTTGGTTTTTTTGGAGGCTTGCATGGTGACTCAGACACATGTTGGGTGGCACACACATTTATATATGTTGGAAACAATAGAGAGAAAAAGTGTACATGGCCTTTGCCTATATAACTATCCGAGAAGCAAGAGAGAACTCAAACCGAGAGAAATCCCATCTGAAAGATCGATCATAGAGGGAGAGAGAGAAGCCAAGAGAATGGGAGACTGAAAAAATAGAAAGGGAAAAAAAAGTGTATTGTTTTGGTTTCATCACAGGTTTATTGTGGTGAGGTAATTTGAGTGTTTACTTAAATTAAGACATCTTTGTATTCTCTCAGTTTATAATAGTGATTTTTTTGGAGATCGTCCTAGAGTTTTTACCTCTTAGTACTTTTTCCACGTAAAATTCTTGGTGTCTTGTACTTGGTTATTTCTATCTTATTATTTTCTACAGTGCATGTACTGAAATATTTTGTTGTTTAATTAATCAAAGACAACAGTTTAGGGAAGGTAATTTTTTTCCTGAACAATATCTAGCTTCTGTTTAGATCTCCCAAAGTATATTAATCTATCTTTAGTATAGTGTGAAGGCTATGTAATCAGCAATTTTGTAATGAAATTGTTTACCATTTAATTTATTAAAGACAACAGTTTTAGGAATGTGATTTTTTTCCGAACAATATCTGGCTTCTGTTTAGATCTCCCAAAGTATATTTGATAAGCTTACTGAATTCGAAAAGAAGATCATGGAACATGATAAAAACCCTTCTTATTAATCTGCATGTTTTTCTCTTATTTAGTTGTGAACCAACTCTACTACTTATAATGTCATCTGTTAACAAGGTACCGAACTAACTAGAGTTACAATGCTTTTAACTAAGGTTAAAAGGTTGTTACATCTGAAATGATCTCATGTGTTAACACTCCATCATGTAATACTTGGTCCAGCTGTCATAGCTAAGGTATTGCTAATTTTAGCTTGCATAATTGGAACTACTTCTTTATGGTTTTTTGATCCATCATAGTGTGCTACAGATAAGCCATCTTGATAAGCTACTAATACAACATGTGCAGCTGATGATGTTGTATATGTGCTATTATTCCCCCACAAGTTAGAGGTGCACAAGGATTGTGTAATCCCAACTTGGAAGAGAGATACAAATGAGGAACTTTTCCTAATGGCTTAGTGAGCAGATCTGCTAACTGCTTTTTAGAAGCAATTTTTGTAGGAGTAATTAACCTAGATTGCACTTTTTCCCGAACAAAATGACAATCGATTTCAATATGCTTTGTTAGATCATGATACACTGGATTTGCAGTGATCTCAGTAGCTTTTTTATTGTCATAATAAAGAATAGTTGGAGCAGATAAATTAACTTGCAAGTGTTTGAGAAGATTATGAGAGAAGAACCAAGAAGCAAACAATAACCAGTGACAGACCTTCGAGAGGTAGGACAACTACCCCAGCCACTTTCATAATAACCCGTTAACACAAAATCATTTGTGGAAGAAAATAGTAGTTCGTGACCAACAGTACATTTGAGGTACCTGAGAACCCTTTGAGTTTCAGTTAGATGCTTTTGCCTTGGATTTTGCATGAATTGGCTTAGCAGATGAACTGAGTAATTGATATCTGGCTTGGAAAAGGTAAGATAAAGAAGTTTACCAACCCAACTTCGATAAACTAAAGGATCTAGAAGCAATGGTCCTGATGTTGCATTGTCATGGAGTTTGGTGTGTTGATCTAGGGGAATAGTAAGTGGTTTAGCATCCAACAAACCAGTTGAAGCTAATAAGTCTATAATGAATTTCCTTTTACTGATGAAAATACCTTTATCATTTCGAGTGACCTCTAATCTAAGATAGTATTTAATTTCTCCAAAATCCTTGATACTAAATTGTGTATCAAGCATTGTTTTAAGAAAACTCAACTGGTGAGAATCATTACTCGTGATCAATATATCATCCACATATATAACAACAGTTGTGAAAAGATAGTCTTTGGCATAAGTAAAGAGACTATAATCAGCCAAAGACTGAGTGTAACCAATCATTAATAAGCTATGAGTGAGTTTTGAAAACCATTGTCTCGAAGATTGCTTCAAGCCATACAAGGATTTTTGAAGTTTACAAACCAGTTGAAGTGAAGAAGGAGATGTGATATACCCTTGAGGTAAATCCATATAAACCTTCTCAAGGAGATCACCATGCAAAAAGGCATTATTAACATCCATTTGAGACACCTTCCATTTTCTGGCAGTAGCAATAGTTAGTAAGCATTTAACTGTGACCATCTTAGCTACAGAAGCAAAAGTGTGACGCCCCCAAAATAGGTACATACAACCCATTCTTAGTCGCCAAATATATGGTACAGAATTCAAATACAAACTTCATTTATACAATTATTAACTGTCGTGTAAAATACGACAAAACGTAAACTGTGAGTTTTAATACGAATATTGTCTCGTAGACAATATCCAAACTCAAATGAAGTCCTCATTATAATTATTATCACACTATTTTATAGAATAATGAGGACTACTATAGCCACCATCTTGGACCATCACTCCATTTTCCGACTAGTCATAGCTATATTCTCATTTCCTGAAGAGAACAATGAAAGAAAAGGGTGAGCTCAACTAGCCCAGTAAAGAATATTATGACTAAGATAATGTAGAATAAATTATCATTAATCCACAACAGTGTAAAATCAGATAGAATACAATAAACAACAATTTTAGATCAACAACTGCAGCAGAACAAGCAATCCATTAGAAGAGTCAAGTAGAGTATGATGTCTACTATCTTCTATGATTTAAAAGTTCATCATCAATATTTTATCTCTGTAACACAAATTAATAAATGTTTCACATCAAAAAATTATCCATGCACTACGGGCCAAGGATATTCGTTTGTATCACTAGTGGCCATGATCATGTCAAACAACTGTCCATCTATGCACTACGGGCCAAAGAGAACTTTCACCACATCATTTGTCTGTAACATTACAGGTTATGATTATACCAATACATAATCTCTGGTCATAATCAAACCAATCAACAGTCCATCTATGCACTATATGCCAAAGATGACTTTCACCATAATATAAGCATGAGGATGATGACGATGATATAAGGAATCAATCAAGTGAGATCAATGATAAATATTAGAGATTTATAATTCAATTTATTCAGAGTTCAAGAAAGTCCAAATTGCCAACATGATAATTAATTGTGGAGTAAAATTCAAGAATGATATTCATGTATCAAAAATAATTTGGATAGAAAAGAAACCAATTTTGTCGTGAATAGTACCCTGTAAATAGTACCCCGAGTGAATAGTACCCCGTTTGAAAATATTAAAATTCAATAAGAAAGTTCAGACCAATATTTCAATGAAATGATACTAGATAAAGCGCAAAACTCAAGGATATTCTACTAATTTCAAGGATTATAGAAGCAATACTTATCAAAGTAAGTGTAGATATAGGAATATAAAACGAAATAATATTACTTACATACTATAGAGTATGGATGAAAATAATATTTCTAACGAATATTGAACGAAAATAATATCCCTTACCTTAGTAGTAGAGTAAATCTAACTGGTATAGTGAAGATATTCTTGAGAAAAACTTGCACTGTTTGCTACACTCAAAGTATTCTTATATTAGAAAGAAATACGCACAATATTATAGAAGAAGAATTCTCTGATTCTGGTGTGATTTTCATTTCTTAACTAAGCATCATATTTATAGAAGAATGACATGGCACTATTTGAAATCTTCACGGGTGAACAGAAAAATTTTCACAGGCGAATTAGGCGGATTCGCCCGATTTTTTGATTTTTACTATTCATTACTGTGCAATAAAATATTCTAATAAAACGAAAATTTTATATAAAATATAATATATTCTATTTATAATCTAATAAAACGAATAACTTTATATATAATATAAAAAGTATCTTGTTTTATATAAAAAGTTTTCTGTTTTATTACTATTATAATAATAATAATAAAACAAAACTGAGATAACTTTCTACTGGCGATTTTGAAAAATGAGTAAGTGGGGGTCCATGTAATAAGCCAAACTTACAACAAATACTTCATGATAAACCCCTCTATTTATATCAAAAATTGAATAAATATTTATCACAAATTATTTATCTTCAATAAACATATTTTTAATCTTTCAACAATTATTCATCATTAATATTATAACTCACAATATTGACAATCAGATCATTCTCAGGAAAGAGGGGGATTTTCGATAAGGGCTTCTCCTTATTGGCGCGCAATTAAATAACCTAACCCCTTTCATCGACAGAACTTTCTAGACATTGTCAATAATGCAAATAATAATATGAATAATTGTGTCGTCTCAATTATTAATTTAATAATATAAAATATTACGCAGATGATATTGTGACAATAATTGAATCAATAATATGAGATACTATGCAGCAAGTATTGTGACAATTATTAAATAAATTGAGTGACTTCGTACATAAGCATCAATAATCAGAGAAATTATACAATATCATGTGCTACTGTGCAACCACGCGTATTATTATACTTTTATCACCAGATATTTTAATAGTTTAACGGTAAAAGTCTTGCCGTTATTTTTATAAAAATATTATTTCTGTCGCTTTCTATATCCGACAGTCATTCCGTTCTGGGGTCCACCAATGACTGTGTCGTCGTACGAATATTCTCCAACCAAACGAATATTTTATGATTGTAACAACCCGATATTTTCTATATAATTAAATAAGAAATTTTTTGTATAATTTTTTTTATTATTTTAAAGATGAGGATTTGTACAAGATAAGGTGTATATGTATTTATGTGATAAATAAAAATATATTTATTACATGAATATTTACAAATAATTTTATTTTACAATTATTGATTATTATAAATTATATTCTTATAATAATTAATTTTAAAGTAGAAATGTTTTTATTAATTATTTTCCATGAAAATATAATTATATATTATTTAAATAATATATGAAATAATTTTTAGAATTATTATAATAATTATTTATTTTATTATATGAATTTATGTAAGATTAATTAAGTTAATTATTTTAACTTAATTAATAAGGTTGTATATGGTAAATAAATCAGATATAGAATCCAAACCCTAATTTTTGAATTTGAGCAAAGAATGAGAATAATAATATAATATTAATTATATTTTAATTTTTCAGTGCTATAAATATGTACTGTATGTACGTATTGATGATGGTTGGTCAATTATGGTGTTTAATGTCAAACCCCTAGTTTTACTGTGAGAAACCCTAATTTGAAACTCAAATTAGAGTTCGAGATCGTTTGTAATTGTGATAAGGTGATTAATTTACAAGTATTAGAATTATAATTGTTAATCATGAACTAATTACTAAATTAAGAAACCCTAATTTCTATATTAGGTAACCCTAATTAGTAATTATAAAACTTAATTACAAATTATAAACCCCAATTGCTAAATTAGCAAGGTTAATTGTAATTGGTGATTAAAACCCTAATGTTTATGTTAATGTAATTAGAAACCCTAATTACAAATTTTTAACACTAAGTACAAATTGTTAACCCTAATAATTAATTATAAACCCTAATTGATAAATTTGACACCTTAATTGCTTAATAATAATTCGTATATGTTAAATCCTTATGTTCTAGACCTAAGTGGTTAGTTAACCTAACTTAATTAGGAGACCCTAATTACAAATTTTTAGAAACTAAAATTCTAATTATTTATTTATTTTTTTCTTAAATAGAAATCCTACAAAATTAATTGTGCAAGACCTTAGGGTTAAACCCTAAGGGTCAAACCCTAAGAGTTTGCTAATTGACCAATGTGCCATTAAAATTGCAAGCCTAAAGACCTTTTTGCCCCTAGTTGCATTATTTTGGCTAACTAATAGGTTTTGACATTTAGGTGAGTTGGTGACTAACTCATACTAACCCCACATGCTCATAATTGACAGCAACAAGCCTTGTATATCAGCCAATTCATGCATCTTGCATTCTATATATAGATTAAGAGAGAAAAGCTTGCATTTTGTTAGTCATTTTTAGCTCAAACACTCAAACCTTTTCTCTCAACTCAAACCCACGAAATTATTAAGCTTTCCAGTCCCTAAGATCAGCCCCACGAAATCCCCTAACCAAATCAAAAGCCAGAATCAGAAATTAATCATAGAAGGTATAAAACCCTAGCTTGATTTCTGTCCAATTTTTTGTTGTTTGATGTTTGAATTTTTTGTTAAAACATGTTGGTTATAGTGCCTAATGATGATCTGGGTTGCTAGATGTTGAATCCATAACATCTAGAGGCTTGGATTTGAGTTTTTGCAAAATTTGGGAAAAAAGTTAAACTGTGGTCTGACAACAAATGTCAATGGCCACAGATCTTTGGTCGATTACGATTTTTGTTGTTTTTAAGTTGTTATGTGTAGCTTGTAATGTAGTCTTTAATCTACAAAAAGAATCAAAGTCATTTGATGTCTAGTTTGAAAGTTATTCGTGGTCAAAGGTCGTTGACCGACCATGACTGAAGGAAATCTGGGCAGTCAAGAACATGCCCAGATCGTTCTGACAGAAAGTTTAAAGGCCCGAATTTTTGAGTTGTTAGTTGTTTTGTTTCGGTTGTTGTAGAAATATTATAGTATGGTATAAGTACTTTAATATTATGCCTTAAAATCTCCTAAAAGTCAAGTAGGTTTACTTCAGTGCCCGGTCAAAGTAGGCAAAAAGATCACGATGGTTGTTTTCTGGGCAAACCCAGAAAACATTTGAATGATTTTCTGACATAGTTTGACCGGCATGTATATGCTTGATGTATTGTTGTTATTGTGATTTTATGTAATGAATATCTTCCTTGTCATGCTGGCTACACAATGCAACCACTATATCACACAAACGTTTCAAGAGCAGTAAGTTATAGAAGTTCAAAAGTGAACAGTCAAACTGTTCTTCATTTCTGGGTAACCCAGAAATGAAGAACAGCTTCTGACAGTCACTTGTGAAGCCCTGATCTCCTTTGATATGCATGTTATGACTATGTTTGTTGTTGGATAATGTAGTCATATACTAGCCCTACACGATCGGATCAACAACATGCCCAGAAACACAACACACAGTAAATGATTCTTAGTCAAACATGCTCACTCATGCATTGACTTGCTTTCTGGGTTTCATGAAGAACAGCTCAAGAACACCTATAGCGACAGTTTCGTCGTTATAGGGCCCTTTAGCGACAGATATTTTTGAAAATTAATTATTTTAATTAAATAATTACAGAAAAATAGTTTTAAATTATTAAAAATACATAATAAATTATTAAAAATTATTTTAAAGTCTAAAAATTAGTTTTTAATTATTTTAAATTATTTTTAATATATTTCATAAATATTTAATATTTTTGAAATATTAAAAGTATTTAATTTATTTAATTATTATATTAAATAAATTATTTAAAAATAATTTTAATACTTGAAAAATTATTTAAAATTATATTATGATATAAAAAAATATTTTAAGTTATTTTTAATGACTTTTAATATTTTGTGATGAAATTCATTAATAAATTAATATTAATGATAATTAAGTTATTTACTAAATGAATTAAATAAAATAATTAAAAATGATTTTATTATATTAAAAATCATTTTAAATAATAATAAGGTATTTAAAAATATTTTAAGTTATAAAATATAACTTTCAATATTTAAAGGTAAAATTAATTAATTAATTATTATTAATGATATTAAAGTTATTTAATAATTATATTAAATAATTTAGTTTAAAAATGATTTTAATATTAGAAAAATCATTTTAAATGAAAATAAAGTGTTTAAAAATATTTTAAGTTATAAAATATAACTTTTAATATTTAAAGGATAATTTCATTAATAATTTAATATTAATAATTAGTAATGATATTAAATTTATTTAATAATTATATTAAATAAATAGTTTTAAAATAGTTTTATTAATTTAAAAATCATATAAAAAGGATATAAATGAATTAAAAATATTTTAAGTTATACTTAATGACTTTTAATATTTTGATAAATAGTACATTAATATTTAAATATTAATTATAATTATTTAAAAATAATTTTAAATGTGTTAAAAATTATTTAAGGGTAATATTAATACTTTAAAAATATTCTAAGTTATTATAAATAACTTTAATATTTTGGCAATGATTTCAGTAATAGCTTAATAGTAATTAAATATTAATGATAATAGATTTGTTTAATATTTAAATCATTTAATAATGATTCCGATGTTTGAAAATTCATGATAAATTATAATAAATAATTTAAAATTATATTAAGTCATTTAAAAATAATATGACTGATAATTACAGATGATGAGCTACAGGATAGAGTCTTCGACTCGATAATTACCCGATAAAGTTGTCGATACACCGACATGTTTTAGAAATTGATCTGGACTTAGATAATTTGATTAGATATGTGTTTATTTGTGATTCAATGGTTGTTAAACATATGTGACAATGTGATTAGATAATGTGCTGACTGCAATAAGCAGTGTATGTAATCACATGTTGATACACCTTTGTTAATTACCCGTGTATATATATATATATATATATATATATATATATATATATATATATATATATATATATATGTTGAATTATAGATTATTGTTGAACAAGATAAAACCTTTGGTTTGGAACCCCGACAAGTATGAACATCCCATACACGGGAAAAATTTTTATACATCCAAGGTGGACAGAGTGAACAATAACATCGTTCTTGCATGTAGTATTGATCGATACATGGTACAACGGGCTGATTACCCCCGTGCCCGTAAGTCATGACGGTTTACAGATGAAGTTCTGTTTAACCTTTTCGAAAATAAAAACAATGTTCATAGTATGTCACATTAACCCTAGTTATAGTCATTACGTAGTTTTAAAAATTTGAAAGAGGGTTGTTATATTATTATTATCGGTATAGATTACTTCACAACTATTGATCTGTTGTAGAAGGATAGTATAAAGAAAATATTTAAATTCTTTCAGCTTATATATATAATTGTTATTACTTGATGGGCACTCAAATGCTCATCCTTGCTTAATTTAAATGTTTTCAGCCAAGTGTGAAGAACCAGAAGGCTTATGCAGAAATAAAAGAAAAGGAAAGCTAACCAAATAAGATTTGTGGTAGTTTATGTAATAGTTTGATATTATTATTAAGACAATGATATATATATATATATATATATATATATATATATATATATCTATCATGTTATGTAAGAAATGTATTAAAGGTTACGTACTTGGGAGCTGGACTCTGATAATCATGTAAATTAAGTTGATCTTTATATTATTATTATTATTGTTAATATTTTTCTGCTCATAGAAATGGTATCGTGAAGCACCGAATTCGGGTTTCAAGTACTCGGATTTGGGAGCGTCACAATGACAACTTGCTTACTTGTAAAATTTGTACATATCACTCATAACCATAGCATTATAACAAATCCACGCCTTATTATTCAAAATAATATTTAGAGAAAAATTAAATCTTTATTCATAAAAAATTGGGGTCTTACAAAAAGTATCATTGTAATCCACTCCTTCAGATTGGGTATACCCTTTAGCAACTAGCCTTGCTTTAAACCTATCTATTTCTCCAGAAGCCTTATACTTAACCTTATACACCCATTTGCAACCCACAGTTGACCTGCCTGGAGGTAAAGGAACCAATTTTTATGTGTCATTGTGTAGCGACCCAAAATTTTTGGATAAATAAAATAAGAATTTAATAAAATAAATATCTGATTTTATTATTTGTTATATTATATTGTATTTATTAATTGTGTGCGGTGTAATATATGTGTAGGTATGTGTTGTGGTGAATATATTTAAATATGTTTGCTACGTGTAAATAATTGTCTTGAAACAAATTATGGAAGAAAGGAGATAATTAAATTTAACTTTATACAATTAGTTGTATAAGTTAAATGAGTGATTTAGAATAATTAATAAATAAAATATTAATTATTTCAATTAAGTGATTCGTTGTACATAAAGTGCTAAATTAATTATGAATTAATTCCATAATTAGTTGAATGATTTTTTTTTACATAATTATAAATGTATAATTATTTAATTATGATTAGTTGGAATACATATAACTAAATTTAATAAATTAAATTATGTGGGTATTGGAAGCATAATGTATAAATATAGTGTAATATATGCATTAGGTGAGAATGTAATATACATGTACGTATATTTATTGGGTATAAACTAAGCCATAGCAAATTTAAAATATTAATGCTCGTGTGCTGAGTCATTACGGTCTAAGTAGGAGGTGGCATATGCTAAGCTATCATGGGACACTACTTACTTACCTGATAATGAAGAGAAGCTAATGAAGTTTTAAAAAAAACTTCAATACTCGGCATTTCTCCCCAACTCCATTCGTTTCTTCTCTCTCTAAAGGTTGGAGTCACCATATTCCCATACCCTCAAATTATCACCAAATTCTTAAGAAATTGAAGCTAGTAACTGCAATTAAGAAGGAATTGAAGCAATGGATTGTTACAAGAAGGAATTAAGAATGAATTTGAAGCAAGAATTCAAAGGATTACATCAATTAAGCTTCAAATTGAGAGACAAGCCACGTGTTTTATGGAGTTCATAGAAATTAATAGTATAGAATGCTATTTATTGCTATAATTGTGATGTTTGGTTGTGGAATTGGTTAGGTAATAATATTGTATAAGTTTTGAAGTAATAAGGAAGGATTTTCATGGAAAATCTTTGGCTAGATTATGCCTAAAAGCTTATGAAGTCTGGAATTTGAAACTATGCATCCATGGTGTTAAACAAATTTGTTAGCAGTAGGAATTGGTTAAGTTATGTATAGTATTTGAAATATTATTAATTGATTATAGTTATGTTGATTTAATACCGAGGAGATTGAAATATTTCATTGTGTTGCAATTAAAAAGATTGAATTTCAAAAGAATGCGTAAACTAATTAGTTTGGTAACTAGTTGTCTATATATCAATTCGATTGTGTTGAAGATTGTCAGTCCTGAATTAGGAACAAGGGGATACGCTTGGTTGTGCGGTGATATAAGGAGACTTGAATGGGTTAATAACACAAACAAATGGCTATAGAAATGGTGTTTCAAAACAGCGCATATGAAATGTTCGATATATAAGTCCACTATGAATTGTTTTGGTTAAAAACCAAGTTTTAAGCAAAATCAAAGCTTGGGTTAGATATGTATATCATATATGAAGATAATTAAAGAGATGGAGCATACTAAGTTAAAGCGAAAAGCAATTGGAAATCAAAATGAAAAGTGAAAAACTAGTATGACCGCTGATCTTGAGGCCAATTTCGGGTCTAGTATATGTTTCTAAAAAATTCTGGGCTTTCGGGATATTATATTACACTGAATAAGCTTTCCATAGACTCCAGAACGGACAAATTCCGACTTCGGAGCAAGGAGTTATAACATTTCAAAGTAGTTGCGTCAAATCTGTCCAACAAATTCGGTGCAGTACCCTTGCACGGATTTTCTGGAATTTTGTGCTAATAATTTGAAAATAGTCAAAGAATAAAAGTTGTAGTCCCAGAAGTTAACTTCGCGTGGGCTCAAGAATCGCTCAAAAATGTTTTGCAACAAAGAAGTTATGATTATTTTAGTGAAAGAGGGTAAAGCTGGAACGAAATTAAAAATTGTTATGAACATCCACTTTAGGCTCAATGTTTGGGCTGCCGATCGAACCCGGAATGGGTGTTTAATATTTGTCAAAAATACTCTCATATGATACGAAAAACATATTAAATTTGAGAAGGATCCGATAAGCGAGCAAAGCGTAAGAAAATTGCAAAGTGGCTAGGTCATTAAGTGTTGCAACAAAGTATGCCAAGCAACTGGGCAGCAACGTTTGGCAGCGCTCAGCGTTCGCCGATGCCTGCTGCTGCTGGCGCTGCAGTGCTGTTATGCGGACTGATTTATAGGGTCTGTTTTGAGTAATTTCCTTGATTTATTTGCGCCGTTAGATTTTTTAAAAAAATATTGTGCCATGAGGTCTTTAACATACAAAAATTCGTTGTTATATGACTTATGGGTTGAAAATTAAAAATAGGCAAACAAGCATGTCAGAACTACAATTTGGGCAACGCCGAATGTAGTCATGATGGGCTGTTTTGATATTCGTCGTTCCAAAGTGTGTTTGGACTAAATTTTAGACAATATTAGATCTAATAAAGTCCCAAGATAAGAGATTTGACTGTACGTGATATTTTATGTCTTGAAACTTCCTTTCAAACATAAATAATGTAATAAAAATATTGTATAAATATGAATTTGCATATTTAAGCGAATGTAAGCCGAAATTGACATGAAAAATGGTTTTATAACGAAAAGAAAAGTATGAAACCATTAAAAAGTTGTGATAATCATAAAAGTGATGTAATGAAGATTTGCGGGGATCAAAATGGAGTTTTTGAGCCAAGATTTATATATATTTAATATATAAATATATATAGTGAAAATGTGAATATTTGCAAAATGAAAAATGCAGTAAGTGTGTTAGCGGGATAGAATGTTTATAAATGAGGCAATGGTCCGAGTTGACTCATGAGTGGACAAAATTATGACGTCCCCAAATCCAGGTTCTCTAACCTCAGATTCAGTGCTCACGATCTATCATTAACATAAGCATTCTATAAACTATTGCGGAATAATAAGCATATATTGTTCATTATAATAAAGTTTCATAACATAATCCCAATATCTTCTTTACCTTAACTTAAACACACCTTTAATATTACAAAAGGTTTACATAAATAATGCCATCAGATAATATAATAGTTAACATTCATATTAAACTAGTCTTGGAACTTGCCCTTGCCTTTGTCTTTCTTATTCGATCCTTCGGACATAGCTGAAATAAATGTCATGATATAGCAAGGGTAAGCAACTAGTTTGCTTAGCAAGTTTAAATACAAGAAAGGTATATCATGATTAGAAAGGAATTTAGCTTTCAATATTCAACAATAGAATCGATTGTTAAAGAACATGAATTAAGTTTCAATAATTGAATATTCGAATAATTTAATAATAGATGCTGAGTGGTTTGAAATAACCATGAACATATACTAAGGTTGTCAGTAGTTAAACTGTTCCTTTTAATAAGTTTCGGTAATCAAGGGGATCAGCCTTTCATACCCGGTGTATTATGCTTAAACACTTATTAGTCGAGGAACAATTGTTTTACAATATAATGCTTTAATAAAATTGTTCTTTTTTCTCAGCCTCGAGTTCTTACCAAATCAATTGGTTAAGAACAGCTTTTAAAACATATTTGATTTAACAAATTTAAATATATTCGATCTAGCTGATGCAACTAGCATAGATCTATATCATAAACAATTCAAGAATGAAAGAACTTTAATTAATTCACAATTCAATAATAATTGAACAGGAATTCGATTGCACAAAATGCGATTCACAATAATCGTTAAGGATGTGGAGTAATCAACGATAATTATCCACTAATATGCTTTGAAAATAATAACTCAAGTTTGAGTTAGAAAACTTGCATGTTCGATGAGCTACATCTAACTAGCTTTAATTAAAACTCTTTGAACGACCTAGCATTGACAATGTTGGTCTATTAATTAGTACTGCGTATAATTGTATGTCTATACACTTACATATGCTATTATCTAGCAAATAATTCAATCACAATGTACACATAATATAATATACTATCATTAATCCTATAAGATATTTAATAAATCTTAGGTTAATGATTCATAATATTTTTCTTAAGTAATAAACACTTATTAGATCTTTAAACAATTTATTATAATTGTTTAATTAATGAGTTATTTAAATTTTCTTCATTTATTAACTCTATCTATATTTAATTACCATTTAATATTAGTTAAATAGTAATTAATTAATTACCTTTAGTTATTATTTAATAATAAATAATAGCTAATTACATTTACTTATTATTTAATATTAATTAAATAATAAATAATTAAATTATCGATATTATTTGTCTTTAATTATTATTTAATAATAATTAATTAATCATTATCCATGAATAATAAATAATTTATTTATTTACCTCATTAATCTCTAATTATTCATTACTATTAATAAATAAATAATTAATTAACATTTATCATTATTTATTATTTAATAAATAATAATTAATTAATTAATTATCCTTGAATAACAAATAATTAATTCACTTCATAAGTTTTTAATTATTCTTCTTTTTTTAATTTAAGAATAATTAATTATCACTTGTTCTTATTTATTATTTAATATTAATTAAATAATAAAAAATTATTTTATAAATTTTATGTCAATGTAAGTAAGTAATTACGTTATTATTACATAATCTTACTTAAATGTTCTTTAATCATTATTTAATATTAATTAAATAATAATTAATCAATAGTTTAACTCTATTTATTATTTAATCTTAATTAAATAATCAATAGTTTGTTTATTACCACTAACTGTACTTAATTATCACTTAAATAATAATTAAATAATTAATTACATTTAAATTATATGTAATTAGTTTAATAATCATTTAGTGACATTAATAATTATTAATTAGTAAGTTTTAAATGATTTAAATGAGTTTGAACCATTAATTACTTAATAATTACATAACTGTCAAGAAAAATTCGGAATTAAATATTTTAATATTCTTCACAATTTTAGAAAATTTTTGGTTTCGAGCCCACCACCAGAACCGGTCGAAAACTGGTTGAACCGGTCTCCGGAAAGTTCGTCCGGTTCGCCGAAAACTGAACCGGCAGTTAAAATATATTTTTTTCCCTCTAATTTTCCAGATTTGGGGTCATTTACTAAAACTTGAATAAAATGAAATCTACAACTCCGATTTAGGTCCAGTGGGTCTCGTTGGATTCGTATCTTCATGAACTACAATTTTCATTTATCAAACATCAAATTTGGACATGTTTTGGTTACTGAAAAAGGCCAGGAACCGGACTGTTTTGCACAATCCTTCAACAGTGAGGTGTTTTTAGAAAAAAAAATCATATCTTGCTCATTTCAAAACATTTTTGCATGCTACAAAAGGGATTTTGTTCTTAACTTACATATCTAACATAACAAGAAAGAAAATCATAAAAACTATTAGTAAGTTTCAAAATGAAAAATCTTCAATTACACCTTTCGATTAAATTTTTCGGTAAATTAAAACTCATTTTCATGCATTTTACCAAACTTTTCTACACAAACACATACCAATACACAAGTTAAATCCATTAAACTTTATATCTATCATTCTAGCATGCTTCTAGCCATTTAAAGCTTGAACTCCATGTATCTAACATAAAATACACTAAGCATGCAAGATTAGGATGTTTCTTAAACATTTGTACATAATTTCTTTTCTTTCCCTTTTTTTCCAACTTTTAAACACTCAAAAATGTAAGATCCAAACATGATGCACTAAAAAGAAGAAAATCAAGAGTTTTGAAAGTTCATGAGCATATGTTCTTTATTTTTGTAAAACCAACAAAATACATGAAATTAAAGCTTGAGATTTAATATTTTTACCTTGATCTTAATGCTACTTTTCTTGTTTTTCCAAAGTATGTGATAAATCTAGGTGGTATCAAGGAAATTTCTTTCTCCTCTCCTTCAAAGCTTCCCACGTCTCACACTCTATATAACTTTCTTTTGCTTTGCTTTTTGCTAGATAACTAATAAGTGAAAAGTTTCTTTATAAAAATATGTGAGAGTATTTATAGGCATTTAGAGTATATAGATATAACTTGCATATCTCTATTAATCTCCCAATATCTTAGATTGCTTGCCTTGGTTGAAAATAATTATTTAAGCTATAAAAGGCTAATGGGCTATTTAGGTGGGTTGGTAAACAACCCTTGACCAACCAAAAAGGAAAACTAATGAAATGAATCATGTGTTTGCTCTACTGCTTAGCTTGCCGGATTCATGCACCTTCTTGGCCAATTTATTTATTGATTTATTAGTTAATCAACCATCTAGAAGGTCCATAAAAAAATTGGGCCATAACTTGGGCCAATTAATTTCTTGTTCGGGTTCTCTAATTAAATTGTTTGGGCTATGTAAAAATAGCATGATCCAATAGATAAATTTTATCTTACCCTAATTATTTAATTAGGGTTTTCATTCCACTCATTTTGGAATTTAAATAATTATTTATGTACATTTAATTTTATAACCCAATTAGACTTACTTTAATTAGGTTGAAATTAAATATTAAATTGAGATAATAAAATTAATCTCTTAAATTAGTATAATTTTAAATAATATTATTCATCAATACCATAACCCTTAGGTTATTTAATTTCTATACCTAATGTATAATTAGGTTATATAACTTTTTCGCTTAATTCTCTTTATATAATTCATATATATATATATATATATATATATATATATATATATATATATATATATATATATATATATATATATATATAACCATAAACATTTTCCACATAAATAATAACATATTCATTCACTATATGTCACAACGTTTTTAATATCATTAATATTTAATTAATATATTTAATTACCGCGTGACTTAAAATTCTTGGTTATTACAAAAATGATATAAGAAATATTTATATTAAAGAAATAATATAGTAAATTGAGTTTTACTATAAAAGCTATATATTAGTTGTTTAAGTCCCGAATTAGCAAGTAAGAGCATAAAATATTCCTAAAGTGGAATATAAATGATTTAAGCTTTAGATGTAAAATATTTACACATTAGAAGTGTGAAATGCCTTATTTGGCATTGAAAGATTAAAATGAATTGAGTTTCTGATTAAACCAATATTGGTTTTGGAGTAAGAGTAAATAATATTGGTTTTTATAAACTAATAATTATTAATGATGAATATACATGCATGTTTAGTAACATATTTAATTATCTAATATGTGTGTGCATGTAAATATAATTCTATAGGAATTGTGGAGAAACTCTAAGTTAAATTTTAGCGGTAATCTCCAATCAAGACAAGTTTTTCAGTTCTGTTATGTTTGTGGATTGAATGTGGTTATGTGCTAAATTACATATCATGCTCTATGAATTGTTAAAGTCAAACTATGACTAAGTTAATTGGGTATGGAACTCAATTTATATGTGATATATGATAACACATGTTGTATGATGTAACGCGATAATTGGGAATGTATAATGCATGAATATATGCATTGCATGGAGTTATTGATGCATGTAGGATATGCATAGCAAAGAAAGTATGTTGCATGTGGTGGATATAAAGTTGTGTGTTATGTGAAGCATGATAGACTGTTAAATATGTTGGGATGTCGAGCTCAATCTTGCAAACACAAACTTTTTGCAGGTTAATGACGTTATGTAATATTATTTGCTATGCGGATGATGAAGGATGAATGATGTACGAAATGAATAAATTTTCTTGAATTAGAAATTGTATAAAGCTATGATTAATGGTTTTGTTATAGGTAACTGACAGTTAAGTATAATTTAAAATATTCAATAAATAATATTTATTCTGGATGTATTGTAATAAATACTTTATAAAAATAAAGTGATATAGTGACATTATTATATAAGAAAGATATTAAGTATTGAGACTTGAAAGCTCTTAATACATTTACTTAGATTAAGTAAATTATAAAATGAATATGATTTCAATATAAAAAAAATCGTAAAGGTTGCGATTCAGGGAACGAATGAATGAATGAATGAATATAGTGGAAAAAAATCCGCAATTTTAGCTATTTTAACATTAAATAATGTTTTCAAGTTAAAATAAGATTGTTGCTAACGCACAAAGTCGAGATTAAGTTAATCTTGATTTTTGATTAAGTTGGTACCAATTTGGGGGGCATCACAGATTGCTTTCGAAAGCATCAAGTTCTCTATTCATTGCTGCAATCCACAGTGGATCTTTTACAGCTTGATAAAAATGAGTAGGTTCTTTGATAGTGGAAAGGGTAGCAATGAATTTTAAATGAGAATGATCAAATGAATGATATGAAATAAAATTAGCAATACTGTGTTTGTGCAAAGGAAAGAGAGTAGAAGCATCATGATATCCACTGGTAGTAGAAAGCAAGCTAGTAGGCTTACTATCAACATTATAATCATTCCACCATTTGGGTATGGTTTTCATCCTATTAGACATTCTAGGTTGTATAGGCAAAGTGTCGGTAGAAGAATTTGGAATAGATAAAGTAGATGCAGGGGATGAAATAGAGGTTTCAAGATGTATAGGAGATATAGACTCAGGTGAAGAAGAACTAAGTTTAGAGACTATCAAAGGAGAATCAATGGGATTATGATTGCAGACATTTGGTGATGGGAAAAGAGAATCAGTGTGATTATGAGAAGATAAAGATTGATCATCAGTATTTAACCATGGAATAACACAGTTAGGATCTTGGGAGGTATTAGGTTATGCAGTATGGAATGGAAAAACATTTTCATTGAAAATAACATCTCTAGAAAAGAAGATTTGATGATTGATCAAATTTAAGACTTTATAACCTTTATGTCCTGCAGGATAACCTAGGAAGACTCCTCTTATTGCCCGAGGTGCAAATTTATCAGTAGGATAGGTGGAAGCATACACAAGATAACCAAAAACTCTAAGAGAGGTATAAGAAGGAACCTTATGAAACAAAACTTCACGAGGGGATTTGTTGTGTAAAACAGGTGTAGGCAATTTATTGATGATATATATATGTAGCAGTAAGTAAACATTCCCCCCAATAATGTATAGGTACTCTTAACTGAAATCTCAAAGCCCTAGCTACTTCTAACAAATGCTTGTGTTTTCTTTCTACCCTAGCATTTTGCTGAGGATTGTTCACACAAGTGCTTTGGTGTAAGATGCCAAAAGCAGTTAAGAAAGGAGAAACATCTCTATTAAAGAATTCAGTCCCATTATCACTCCTCATGATTTTAACATGTTTTCCAAACTGTGTATAAGCATAAGCAAGAAAATCAGTAAGAAGTTTATGAACATGTTGCTTAGTTGGAATAAGAAAGGTCCAGGTAACCCTAGAATAATCATCAACTATAGATAAAAAAATATTTGGATCCATGTTGTGTCTGAATAGAATATGGACCCCATACATCCACATGAAGCAATTCAAACAAAGAAGTAGTAAAACCAGTACTTGCATTAGGAAATGGCATTTTACATTGTTTGGCAAGTGGACAAAAAGGACAAGATTTATTCCTTGAAGCAGAAACATCATGACTAACATCTTCAATATGAATAAGAACTGAATGGGAAGCATAGCCTAATCTTATATACCAAATAGCACTTAATTTATCTTTAGACTTAGAAAGTATATAATACAGTAGAATTAGAAACAGGATGTGGAAAATGAGAAGTGGAATGAGGTATTTGTAAGTGATATAGCCCTTCTTGCTCTCTACCAATTGCTAGTGGCATCATCTGATTATGGACCTGAAAAATGCATTGATGTGGATAAAAGGTAACCAAGCAATAAGAATCAGATGTCAATTTACTTATGGATAACAAATTATAATTGAAACTTGGCACAAACAAGACATGCTTAAGTGTTAATTCAGGTGTTAAAGTCACACAACCAAGAGTTGACACTTGAATGGCATTTCCAGTAGGTAATAGAATGTGCACAGGCGTAGTAAGATGAACAACAAAATGCATTAAAGATAAACTGCTACACATATGGTCTGTAGCACCAGTATCTATGATCCATGAGTAATGAGCTTCAGCGTCAGCATGAAACTATGGATGCTCCTACTAAATTCCTTCATATCAAGTAGTTGATAGTAAGCAAATTAGGACTGATAGATATCAAATATCTAAGGAGCTCTTTCAATCTAGAATGACCAATGACACTATAGTACAGACACATGTCCTAAACATGATCAATTTGATTGAATAATTAGGACAACAGGTTTTGTCATGGATGGAGAGTTGAGCCAATATTTGATATTGCAGTTACTCCCGGACTCCGTCTCACAATTATTGTGAATTTTTCATATGAACAAGCTAGATATCAGCTTCGCTGATTTTCTTAAGATGTTGAAAAATAGCTGAGAGTCACTTTCCAACCAAGAAAGACCAAGTCTTACTGGTAGGGGCCAAAGGATCTTCTAAAAGAAGAACGATTCAAAGAAGGTAAATAGAAAGGAAAAAATAAAGGATAATAAGAACAAAACTGATACAGGTAGCAAAGGAGTTTGCTTCCACTACAATAAGCCTGGACATTGGAAAAGAAACTACAAGAAGCATCTTGCAGATGATAACCAGAAGAAGCTTAGTGAAGCTTCGGTTACAAATATAGTTTTGTTCGTGATTAAAATAAATTTTTTTAAGTCAAGGTTCTACTTGGGTATTGGATACCAGCTTTGGTTATCATAAATATAGATTTATGAAGGGACCAAGCAGAAGTAGGAAGCTAAATAAAGGATACTTAATCCTATGTCTGGTAAATGAAGTAAATGTTGTTGCATTAGCCATAGGAACTTATAGTTTACACTGCCTACGGACAAATCTATTAAGTTAATAAGTTGTTATTGTATTCCAGTTCTCGTTGGAAACGTTATTTTCATTTTATTGTTGGACAATGAAATCTTTAATATTATATTTAAGAACAATTATTGTTATATTTATAATAATAATGTTTTATATAGAACTGAAATATTACTTAATGGATTCTGTATACTTGACTTACGCAAAAATAATTTTGAACATTGAACAAATTAGTATAAGAAAATGAGATGATCATTCAAAAGTTGAATGTGTGTATTTACTAAAATACAATTGTGAATTATTTGAAAGGTTCAAAGAATTCATAAATGAAACAAATTGGCAAAGTATTAGAATTCTTTGATCGGATCAAGAAAGGAATACTTGTGCAATGAGTTTCTAGATCATCTCAAATGGTTTTCTCACAATGGACGCCTCCTGATACGTAATAATTGATTGATGTATCTGAATGGAAAAATCGTACCTTGTTGGACATGGTGCGGTCCATAATGATTTTATCGACATTCCAGTATCCTTCTGGGATAATGTCCTAGAAATGGCGGCATATCTACAGAAAAGGTAACCTCAAAATCCGGCCACAAGACTCCATAAAAGTTATGGACAGGAAGGATTCCTAATTTTAAGTAACTTAAGATAAGGGGTTGTCCAACTTATGTGAAAAGGTTTCAAAGGATAAGCTTGGGACAAGATTTGACAAGTACAAATTTGTGGGACATCCTAAAGTAAGTTTAGGGTATATGTTCTATAATCCTACTTAGCAAAAGGTGTTTGTTGCGAAACATGCTACCTTCTAAGATAAAGGTGTTTATCATTGAAGGGGCTAGTGGGAGGATAATAGATCTTGAAGAGTTCAAGAACCACAAAACACTATAAGTCAAATAAGAGGAACCTGTAGATAGACCTATTGTACCACAACCGAATCGTAAATCTAGAATAGTACTGAAGATACCTGAGAGGTATGGATTCATCATGGATGATGATGATGAGGTACGTATCATAGAAGATGATGATCTAGTTACATACGATGAGGTAAGAGTTGTAGACACTCAGAGAAATAGATTGAAGCAAGCTTCTCAAATATGGAACATTCGTTTTGATGAGATCACAATCAAAAGAGTTTGATTTTATCAAAAATAAGAATGAACCTAGTGTGTACAAAAGGGTCAGTGGGAGCGTCGTGACATTCCTAGTATTACATATTGATATACTACGGATAAGGAGTGACATGTCAATGCTAGAATCAGTAAAGATAAAGTTGTCTAAACATTCCTCCATGAATGATTTAGGAAGATTATCTTAATTGGGGATACAAATCTGTATAGATAGATTTAAGAGGATGCTCGACTTAATCCAAGGAACGTATATTCATTTGATGCTAAAGTTGTTTAGCATGACAAACTCCAAGAGATTTCTCATGTTGATGAGCCATGGAGTGTATCTCTCTTAATAGTCTCCATAGACTCCTAAAAAGAGAGATCGCATGATTGACAATCATGTATACAATGAAATATACGAGACCTAATGTTGATCGGTCATATTCTGGAGAAGATCATTGTCAGACAGTGAAAAACATCTTAAAGTACTTAACCGGCACTAAGGATGTGATTAAAATTTATGGTGGGTCTAAATTAAAACTAGAGGGCTTAACAGACTCAAGTTTTTCAGACAAACCAAGACGAAAGAAAATCCACTTTAAGGTAAAGCGTTACCTTGAACAGTGGTGTAGTGAATTGGAAAGGTTTCAAACAGCAAAAAGTTGTTGGTTTAGTGATAAAGACAAAGTATATAGTTGTAAATGAAGCTGCAAGTTGATTGTTTGGATGAAAAGTTCATTACAGAACTAGGAATAGTTCTTAAGTCTCATCTTGGATCTAAACATATGTTGCAGCACTTTCATTTGATTAAAGGAATCATTGAAAGATGGGAAATCACTATAGAGATTATGGATTCTAAAGAACAACATTACATGCATATCCATATAATGAAGCTTATCCAACAGCAGGATAATCGTCACTTAGAGAAGAAGTGTATGAGATACCATGATGATTGATTTTAGTGCAAGTGGGAGATTGAAAGTAGTATGCACACAAGTCATTCATGTTTGATGATAAAGTATATACTTTGTAACAATCTTATTCATTTATTAATAAAAAGTATTAATTTATTAAAAGCTTTTAATTATCTACATGATGTTATTTTATAATATGTGATAAACTCATAGTTTTAAGCAATGCTTTTAGAATAATGATGATGATCATTCTAATGAGATCTAAATTCTTAGAAAGTTTAAAACTAAAATAGTTCCCAATCGTTGGATTACTAAATTGGAGATTAGTGAATCCGGATAGATTGGTACATACGTTGCTTACTCATTGGATGAGGATGATTGATCTCATAATCATTTGTGTGGAGACACTAAAGCAAGTATGTAGGTGCTTATTAAAGAATAAGTTCACTGAACGTGGCTCACTAAGGAATACCTAATGGAGTTTTACTTGCATGTCAATAGAAATTCCTAAAGTGATAGTAGTACAAGTGATCCTTGAACTTGAGATCATCATAGTATCTTGTGTATGATGAATTATACTTTGACTTATTCTTTAAGACCCTTAGGGTATATCAAAGGGTATGCTTAGGTATAATAAGTCGTACATGGAGATAATGTATGATCAAGAAAGAATCTACTGCTTCTAGTAAAAGAAGAGAAATGTCCTATGTGATTCGATAAATGACAACCCAGTAGTCTTTGGCCAAGGCAGAATGAAATTAGAAAGGAGTTTCTAATTTGCATTATTTAGAGTTGTGCATTTAAGAGTCGAAATATATTTAATTAAATAAAATAAGACTCGACAGTAATTTCATGTCTTATATTTAATCGGAACATTGTATGGTGGAAGGATTGAATTGTACGGTAACTATTTACTCAAAGATTCTTTTATGATTAATGTTGAAATCTATATTATCTGAAAAGTCGTTAAACGCTAGGGAGGCTTATCCCTATTGTAGAATAAATACTATTTATTTAAATAAATTAATAGTTTAATTTATTTATTTAAATAAGATTAGAATTGTTCTAATTGATTTATTCACAACCGGTTTAATATAGAGAACCTAAAGGGTCACACCATAAAAGGAAGAATAATTATTTAAGAAGTTAATGGCATAATCGTAATATATTAAGTGTATTTAATTTAATCTATGGTGATAGAATAAATTAAATAGCTTAATATTTATTATTTAATATTTTAAAAATATTAAATATATAAATTAATAAGAGGAGTCTTATTAATATTATTACAATTATTATTATTTTAATTTCTAAAGAGTTGGAAATTAATTTAATATTAGTACTCTCATTTATTCCTAATAAGTTTAGGAGACTAATTAATTAAAAGATTTTAATTAATTATTCCTAATAAGATTAAGAGCATAATTAATTAAAGGAGTTTAATTAATTAAAATAAAACTCAAATCCTTAATTGTTAAGGAGGGTTGCCCACATCTATAAATAAGAGGAGTCTTATTGTGAGTGAGAGTTGTTGTTGACTTTTTCACAACAGACGTAATTCTAATTGTTGGAGAGTACACCTTTTTCTATAGAGATAGAAAATTAGAGTTTAGTCAACCACCCATCTTCTTGAATCTTTCTTCTTCCTTGGTAGATCACCTCTAGAGGCCAAACACTTGGGTGGCTAATGTTGATCAAAGGAAGGAACCAAACCTGGTGGATTCAAGTTGAACGCGAAAAAGATTTGGAAGTGAACTTGCACCTAAGGAAGCTCGAATCTTCAAGGGTATGATTCTTGTTCTTTATCTTTTCGTTTAATTAATAATTGTGCATAAAGGATGATCCGGGTATATGGTTTGTAAAATTTTAAAACTTCTTTTTATCACGTTTCTGCTTATTTTGTGCAATTTGATTGCGTTCTTGAATATTACAAACCTAACAGCGACATGATAGGAAGCAAAAAAAAAAAAATCAATCACGATTCAAAGAATTCAATGAATTGCAATTAAATGAAATTGTAATTACAAATTGTGTAAGACCCCAATTTTCACAAATAAAGATTAATTTTTCTCGAAATATATTTTTTGAATATTATGGTGTGAATTTGATATAATGTTATAGATGTGGGTAGTATTCATAAATTTTGTAAAGTATGCAAGTTGTTATAAAATATTCGATTGGTCGGGGAATATTCGTTTTAACAGGAAATATTCGCTCGACGGCACAATCATTGGTGGACCCCATAACGAAATTATTGTCGGAGTTAGAAAATGACAGAAATATCTTTATATGAAAATAGTGGCGAAAGTTTTACCGTTAACTGTTGGAATACCCGATGGTAAAAATACAGTAATACGCGTAGTTGCATAGTAACACACGGTATTGATTGTTGATGCTTACGTGAGAAGTCACTCAGTTATATTCAATTATTGCTACAGTAAATGATGCATAATATCTCACGTTATTTGATTCAATTATTGTTATAATATTTTATATTATTAAATCAATAATTAAGATGACAAGTTATTCATATTATTATGTGCATAATTAAAAATGTCTAGAAAGTTCTGTCGAGAAAAGAAGTTTGGTCACCTAATTGCGCGCCAATAGGGAGAAATCCTTATCGGAAAGCCTTCTCTTTCCTGGGAACGATCTGGTTGTTAATATTGCGAGTTATAATAATGATGAATAAATATTGTTAAAAATATTGAGGAGATTTTTATAAAGTATTTGTTGTAAATTTTACTTATTATTTGGATCCACATTTACCTATTTTTTAAAATAATTGGTAGAAAATCACTACAAAAAAATGGGGCTTCAGCAACAACCGATTTTCGTTGCTAAAGGTGCCAAATTTCGTTGCAAAAGGGTTTTGGCAACGACTTTACTGTCGTTACGTTTTTCGTTGCGCAATGAGCGTTGCTAATTTTTCCGCAACGAACGTATTTTTTTCGTTGCCAAAAGTAATACTTTTTGCAACGAAATTTGGCTTTCGTACATAGACATCGATCCTTTAGCAATAAAATGTATTGTTGTAGAATAATTAAAATTTCGTTACTAAAGACCCCATTTCGTTGCAAAAGCATGCTAATTGACAACGAAATAAACCCTTTTTTTAATGCAACGACCATGCATTTTCGTTGCAATTGACACTATTTTGCAACGACATTTTTCGTTGTAGTAAATTATGAAACTTGTTGCCTAAGCTTGCTTTCATTGCGAAATGTAAACTTTTTAGCAACAATTTTCGCTGCTGATTATATTATTTGGCAATGACATTATGCTGAATCAGCAACAAAAATGTTTGTTGCTGGTTATTTTTCAATAGCAACGAAAGTCGTCGATTAACAATGACATTATATGTTGTCGTTTCTTTATATGTGCAACGAAAGTTGATATGATTTGCAACGATAAAAAATGTTGCCTTTTATTTTAATATTAGTAACAATATCCTCTCCGTTGTTATTAGGTTAATTTTTCGTTGCCAAATATTATATTTTTAATGTCATTAGCAACGAAAATTTGTTGCTAAATGTATAAAAAATTGTTGCTATATTAAAACTTGTTCAGTACTTTGGTAACGAATTATATTGTTGCCAAATCAAAATTTGACATTCTTTTTATGTACCTGACTGGTTCAATGTCCCCATAACAAATAATGGCAAAAATATAAAAAATTAAAATATTATTAACTTAATAAAATCATCCACTACATAATCATTCATTATCTTTACAATTAACCATCTAAAGCTATCAGAGTTCTTCAATCAAATTATATATCTATCTACATATATAGAGAGAGTACACTTCATAATTTCGTCCCTCGTTTTCTGTAAATGTAGTGTAAGACCCCGAATTTTATGAAATAAAAGTATTCAATTTTTCTTATAATTACTATTCAGTAAATGGTTAAATTGATAAAAGTTTAAAGTTATGGGTGGAATGTGAATTTTTTTTGAAAATAAGCAAGTGGTTATAAAATAATCATTGTTGTCGGGGAATATTCGTTTGATCGTGGAATATTCTTTCTGTCAGGGAATATTCGTACGACGGCGCAGCTATTTGTGGGCCCCATAACAAATAACTGTCGGATGAAAAAAACGATAAATTTGAGTTTTTACAAATAACGGCGTAGTTGTTACCGTTAATACTGTTGAAATACTCGGTGATTAAAATACAGTAATACGCGTTATTGCACAGTAACACACGGTATTGCGCAGTATTTTTTTGAAATTATTGATTCTTACGTAAGAAGGCACTACTCAATAATTGTTACAGTAATTACTGTTCAATATTTTATTTTATTGATTCAATAATTGCTACGTTAAAATTTTATATTATTGTTGTTCAATAATTGTCACTGCATAGTATTTCCTATTATTAGATCAATAATTCATATTATTTGAATAATATTATTAGATAACATTATTGGCAATGTCTAGAAAGTTCTGTCTAAGGAGAGGTTTGGTCACCTAATTGCGCGCCAATAAGGATAAATCCTTATTGGAAAGCCCTCTCTTTCCTGGGAACGGCCTGGTTGTCATAAATGTGATTCTGTAATATTATCTGTGAATAATTAATTATTGATTCATATGATAAGAAAATATTTATTTTATGTGGATATAAATGAGGGATATATTTTTGTGGTTAAAAATGAAGGAGTTAATGTTGAGGTGTTTTATCTGTATTTTTGTCGGAACGGATGTATTGAAAATCAAATTAGGATTTTTAAGATATTTTGCGAGGGTTATAATTTTTAATCTGACCGTTGGATCGTGGTAATATTTGGGTATGTTATACATATATAAGTTGAGTATATGTCCACAAATTTTGAACCGTTAAAAATGAACGTATAATTTGTTATGAATTTTACGAGATGACTGGTTCAGAAATTGTTGAATTTTCGGAGTTAATCATTTTGGTGGAAAATTTTAGAATTGGTGGGCCCCACTCTTAGTTGGTGAAGAAATGTGCTGAGATTTTTATTCAAATGTGGTGGGTGGAAATAGTAGCAGGTAAAGCCATCAGGTTACAGGTTAAGTCTGCTTCGGCGTGCTAACATTTTTCTATAAATAGAGGGCTAAGTTAGAATTGAAAATCACACCAGAAACATAAGCTTTCTCTCTTTCTCTCTCTATAATATGAAGCATATTTTGTGAGTGTTTAGATACTTTGAGAGTTGGTATTCAGTGCAAGTTTCCTTCGACTTTGCATTCCAGTCAGAAATACTGCACTTTTGAGGTAAGGGATAGTAAGGGATTTTAAGGGTTGTTATGTTTTTCAGTTTCGTAATTTTTCTGACCTTCAAAAATTTAAAAAAATTTGAAATGATATTTTGATGAGTTTTATTGGTTGTATCCAAGAATGGTGATTTTTGGATGTATAGATTAAGAGTTATGAATTTTACGGGAAAAGACTATTTTAAACGTAACCGCTTATAACTCCTTGTGGTTAACTCCAAAATTGATGAAATTTTTATTGGAAGTATATCTATATAATATCAGTGTACTCTGTGAATTTTAGAATTTTTAGATAAAAGTATAATTTCTGATAAATGTCTAAATATTCGGCTGTTTTGGCCATATGAAAAATAGTAAATGACTTTTAAAAATTCTGAGAAAAATATATGTTCAATATGGGACTATATTTTGATAAATCCCAGAAAAGAAATATTTTTGGAACTGATTTAGTATTTTTTATGAAAATAGTCTAGTTATGAGTAAATGAATTAAATATGTTATGTGAAGTAAGAAAATTAGAAAATATGATTTTATGGCTTGAGAATCATATATGAGTTATATGCAGATTTTTTATGAGGGTTTTGGTTATTGGTGATAAAATTTTAAGAGTTGGCATTTTATGATAATTAAATGCATTAATTAGTAAAGTGTAAACAATTTAAATAAATTATTTATAAGGTTAAAAAATATTATTCTTTCAATATCATTTTACCGAAATATTGATATAGATTTTATTGTGGAATTTCTATCTTTTTCATGTCAGAGTTACTATTTACGAGTTACTATTCACGAGTTACTATTCATGAGTTACTATTCATGAGTTACTATTCACGAGTTACTATTTACGATAAAATTAGTTTCTTTTTCTGACCAAATTATAGTTGATTTATGAATATTACTCTTGAGATTAAATCTATATGTTGATTATATTGATTTTATTATCATATATAACATTTTTATAACCCTAATGATGATATTTCTCTTTCACTTGAGTGTAAAGATGGGTAGATTGTTGGTATGATCATGACTATGGGTTCTCTTTGGCCAATAGTGCAAAGTTGAATTGTTGACTGGTACGATCATGACCATTGAATTTATAACTGAATATCTTTAGCTTAAGTGCAAAGGTGAATTGATCAACATGGTTATAATTATTGTTTATATAATTCTGAAATGATTATATATTTCTTTAAGATATTAATGTATTTGGCCTGTAGTGCAAATATGAACTGTTGATGAATATATTTGGCCTGTAGTGCAAATATGAACTGTTGAGGAATATATTTGGCCTGTAGTGCAAATATGAATTGTTGAGGAATATCTTTGGCCTGTAGTGCAAAGATGACATGTTGTTGAATATCTTTGGCCAGTAGTGCAAAGATGAACAGGTGTTGAGATAAACATGACCAACTGGTGATACAAATGAATATCTTTGGCCGTAGTGCAAAGATGAAGTTATTAGTATGATTATGAACAGGAACTGTGATTTGGTATAACCATGATCTTTGATGTTTCAGGTAAAGACATGTGATGAAAATTATCTTCGTCCAGGGTACGAAGAGGAATTTAGAACTACAATTATGATTACGAGTTATTCATATGATTGTGGACCAGAATTGTTGATTGATGTTACAGGGATAAAACATTGTTGGTGAATTTTTAGCATGGAGAAGATAATTGACTTTGTAGTCTGTTTGACTCTTCTAATGGATTGCTCGTTCCGCTGCAACTATGGTTGAGAAGTTTTATCATCTACCATATGTTCTAAATCTCTGATTTAATTCTGTTGAAGGCTATTGATAACTTATTTATCTTTAGTCATGATATTCTTTACTGGGCTAGTTATGCTCACCCTTTTGTTTCACAATTCCTTTCAGGTAATAAGAGTGTAGCTGGGTCGAGCGGGGGTAACAAGGGAATAGAACGGTGGTCATCATTTAGTAGTTATATTTGGTGAAGAAAATAGGGTGAGGCGAACCCAACGTTGGAAGGGTGTTTCGTCACTATCATACATGATGTCTAATGACATACAACCTCGTGTCATCATAAGACAGGGATGTGCTCATCCACTTGCTGAGTATCTTTACGAGCACTACCTATATAATCTTGGTGTTTATTTGAAGTATAATTTTCAATTAGAGACAGTGGAGATAATGATATGTCAAGAGAAGAATCACCATTGAGAAGAATATGATAGTAAACTTCTCGTTTTTCTTTGGGGTCTATTGGGTCAACCAAGGATAATTCTGTGGCCATATGATATCTATCATAACCTAGAAGCATGGCCTCCCATGTACGAAGGTTTTCTTGAGCACTTCCCAAAGATTCTAATTTTTAAAACAGTTTTTGACTATACCTTTATATAAGGTGTCATTGTGAGGTGCTGTCCACGGTTGGGACATGAGTCACATTTAGTATATATTTGTATCCAAACTCACAGCATATGTGTTGTTGTATTTTATATGACAATTGTTGTAATAAAGTTGTAGTTGTTTTCTGTACCATGTATTTGGCGACTCAGAATAGGTTGGATGGAATGGACCTATTTTGGGGTCGTTACACGTAGCACGAAAATTTGATACCCAGTATTGTAAGGCAGGTCATAGAAGCAGTCTTCTTGCACATATTTAAAAATAATAGCAAGTTAGGAAAATGAAACAAATAGGTCACCAGAGGCATTTAGTGCCAAAATCAATACACAAAGACAATAGAGTTGCTACGTGGTACTAATGTGCACCGTATTGCTCAGAAGCAAAAAAAATAAATAAGAAATCACAATATCATTTGCTACAAATCCAAATAGAAAAAAACCTTCAGTGCGACTATATGATTGCTCTGTTACAAGAAAAAATTGGAATCTTAATCGGTCATTTCATGAATTAATTTCAGTAAGCATAGTGATAAACATATTTTCTGTTACAAGACTTGTAGATTATTATTATATGTTGACATCAAGTTAGAATTCAGTCACATTCAACAACCACAAGCATCACACAATCTTAAATACCATCACACAATATTAAATAACAATGTTTAGATTTCTATATAGAAAGGACAACAATTATGAAAAAGTTGAGGCTATTAATCAATGTGAAAAAACTTTTCTTGAGATGACAAATTTTCATACAGTATATGCCCCAAAGATGCTAGCTATAATCACAGACATCATAGATTTATTTACAAGGAATTCAACATGTTGCAGTAGACATTGGAAAGACATATTTATTGATAACTTGGGAATTTTTAAGTGGTAAGGGCAAGTTGTTTTTTGCTTTTGAAGCACATTATCAAGAACTATAACTGTATCTCCTTTTTGCAAAAATAACTAAGCAACACCAACTCATAAAAATTAAAGTAGAAACACAAAACATATAAGTGCACACCTCATAGTATAGCTCAACAGCTTCACGGGTGTAAGCATTTTCTTTATCCCACGGCAGTGGAGGACTACCTTCAGAAAACATGTTTGGAGGCTAAGGATAGCAGACAAGTTTTATCCGTAATAAATAAAATTATAGCATTTTTTTTAATTCTACAAGCACATAACTGTATATGGATCTACAAAAACCTCAACTTTGAAAGAAAAGGATATTATGTAAAGATGAGCTAAAAACATGCTGGTCTCAAACTTTACTCCCGTGAGATCGTGGAACATGACCTTCCCAAACTTTATTCCTCTATCATCAATAGCAGAAACAAGACTCTGCATAATATAAATGGAAACATGAACAGATTCAAGATATCTAAGAGTGTTCTGTTATTTTCTTTTTCATTATTGTGTGCATATTAGTCTTATTAATTATACCTTAGCTGCTACCACAGCTCTTGAAATTTGAGCTTCACGGAGCTCATATTCTAACTTCTGCAAATAAATTTGCTTGGCTAGCTTATTTAATTCTTCGTTATCTGGAAACTGCTCCAGTCCTTTTTGACAATATGATTCTGCTTCCACCAACCGTTTCAGACTTAATGAAACTTTAACACTCTGTTTCTGAGTTTTGAACAGAAAAGAAAAGAATAGAAAACTTAAATTATAACAGAAAAAAAAGAATAGAAAACTTGAAGTTTTCCTTTGTGTTGTTTCTGAGTTTATAAAAGAAAAGAATAGAAAATTTAAAATTGAGGACATGAATTGTAATTTAAAATTTATTATATTAAAAGTTGAGGATAATATGAGAATTATAAAAATATTACTTATACCAATTTCTTTTCCGTCCAAATCAAGCCAATTTTGGACGAAAAACTTTGGCAGGAAAAGTGGCCAAGTTTTCTATCTATTTCTTTTCTTTTCTGTTTATTAAAAAACTCAGAAACATAAGAATTAGAAAGAAAACTTAAATTTTTCGTCCATTTCTTTTCTTTTCTGTCCATTTTAAAACTCAGAAACAGAACGTAACAGCTCTATAGTAAGCCTAAAAGATGACAAACATAATCATATCAGAACTTCTCTGACCAGCTGCAGGAGAAATCAGATATCCTTCAAATTTAAAGGAGAGATTGCTTAGTATGAACACTGCCCAAGACGCTGAAACCTGTGTGCTAGCAAAAATCGACAACTACACCTGCCTCAACTAGTAGAAACCGGTGAGCTGCCAAATCCCAGTCCATAACAGTAAAGGTGCCAAAAGGCCATTTGAGCAACACAGAGAATAACACCCAAACAGATTCAGTGGAGGAGAAACACATGAATCAATAAGGAACAGTTTCAAACTAAAATGGTGCCATCAATGACTTAAAATATCCCAATTTGAATAAGTAGAAGATAAGCAAAATCAGAAACTCAGATCGAAAAAGGACCCAAATCATACCCACCGGGAACATATGACCAATAACCATCTGAACCCATATTTCGGCGAGCAAGTTCAGAGGACAGAAAACGATCACCGGAATCATAGGATCCCATACCAAATCAATGTCCATTAAGCCCATACCCAGATTCCAGCGAGGACATAAGAGCAACTCAAGCAGGCCGAAGTTGCGAAAATCCTAGACTAGAAGCAGATTTTGCTCCAGCAGATGGACTATATTTAGTCCAGCCATTTTTCCGGCGATCCAAAAAGACTAAATCAAGGAACGAAAATCTCATGGACTATAATTTTAATATTATTAAATAGGAGAGAGGATAGAAGAAAAAGAAGGAGGAGTTGAAGATCTGTGAAGAAGAAAATGAAGGAGAAGAAGGTCTGTGAAGAAGGAGATGAAGAAGACGAAGTGGAAAGAGTCGACAGCAACATATAACGGATAGATACAATAATTAGGATAATTGAAAAATATATTTAATAATAATTGAATAAATTTTACATTTTTCAATCAATTATTCCAACATTCAGTAATTGTAAATATTTTATTAATAATAATTTATATTTTTATTATATTTGATTTTTATTTTTTATTGATAATGTTTCTTTAATTTATTTTTTAATTGAAAATTATGATCCTCCGATATATTATTTTTTATATAAAAAATCATGGTTCTCCGAATTTTTTTAAATTTATTGATTATTTTAATTTTTTTATATTATAGTCCACGGGATAGTCCACATGATAGTCCATCTGCGGGAAGAAATGAAAACTATAAGACATATGCTGATGCCATATGGACTAAATATAATCGAGCAGATAGTCCATCCGCTAGAGATGCTAGTTAGATCTGTAAAAACCAGATCCGAAACAGATCCATCATTCAAAACCCCAAACCTAGCATGGAGTCGATGGAATCCGTAGCCAACAATCATCAGATCCAAGAAAATTAGAGCTGATGACGAGAAATACATCCCAATATTTCAAAACCAAGGATATTACAGATGAAATAAACTGAAATCAAGAGAAATCGACATGAGCACCCAAACTGATATCTGAAGAGGATGAGGCTTTTGAACTGCAAAAATCAGCATGTTAAGCCTCCATGATTGCCGAAATCAACCGCCACCAATATTCCATACTCATACACCCACCGACCAGATCAGATCTACCATCTCGAAGACCAAAATGAGCAATAGCTCCTCTAGTCACAGAACATAGAAAGATCCCATAGCCTTTAGCACCGAACATTTCTAAAAGGCTAGTAAATTGATTTCGATCAAATCCAGCTAAGAGTTGGCGGTTGGCTACTAGCAGATATAAGCTAATGAAATGTGATGGAGAATGAGAAAGTGGGTGGGCCGCAAGTCGATGGGAGATAGAATGGTATTGGGGTGGAGAAGTATTGTGAAAGTATCCTTTTTGTTTATGAAAATATCAACTATCCTCTTGTTACACTTTTATGGGTAAAAAAAAATATTTGACATAATAAATAATAAATTGGTTACAAATTTAGTAGCAAACTCAATTTTTTACTATTACATGAACACTATATTAAAATTTTAATGGCGAACTATAAATTGTCACTAATAAAGCTGTAAATGGTAACCGAAAAATTTATATTCGTTTAACATCCTACCATTAATATATTTGACGGATAATGAATATTCGGATTCGAATCCGTATCCCTAATTCGCATATGAATAACTTACATATATATAATAAGAAAAATAATTTTTTTAAAGTGTTATTCCTTATATAATAATTAATTTTCCCTATCATACGAAAATTATTCTAAAAATATGTTGTTTCACTTCTAAGAAGTAGGAAATAACACTTTATTATAATATTAATAACCTGAAATAAATTGATTTAAGTATATAGTTAATAAATTTTTACTATTATAAAGTTAAAATATTTAAATGTATCATTTAACAAGAAAATTGCAAGAACAAAACTATAGCTATTAGCTTGTTACAAGTTTTTTACTTTCAAAACTTACTTGCGATACCGGGAGGCGGGAGCAATGGACAATATAATTTTGAGAAAAATAATTAAATATTTAATTTAAACTTTTGAATCTAATAATAGATTATAAATATTTATACACATTACAGTATTACTTCACACACATAAAATGAACATCTACTTATTAATGGACATCTAAACATTAATAAGTACAATATTCATTTTGAAATTTAGGATTTCAAAATTGATGAAAGTTTATTTGAATTGGAATTTAAAGTATTGATTATTATATTTATTAAAAATAAATAAATTAACATTTATTAATTAATGAACTATACTTTAAAACTCAATATTTTTTGTTTTTATTCTAGTTATAGTTGTAATTAGAGCATTCATTTTAAAATTTAAATTTAGGATTTCGAAAATGATGAAAACTTATTTGAATTTTAATTAGAACATTCATTTTGTTCTTTAATTTATAATATACTACGATTCAAATTGTAATGTAATTAATATTTTAATAGAAATTTTATTCTTAATAATATTTTTTAAAGTAATTTATAATATTAATTGAATTAATTAAAATATTAAGTTATAATAATTTAAATTTAAAAATATTATAAATTGACAATAAACAAAATCAATCCCTATATATAAAAATATTGGAGACTACAAAAATACTTTTTTTTTGTAAAGAGAAACATTTATATATATATGTAAGACCCCGAATTTTATGAAATAAAAGTATTCAATTTTTCTTATAATTACTATTCAGTAAATGGTTAAATTGATAAAAGTTTAAAGTTATGGGTGAAATATGAAATTTTTTTTTTCAAAATAAGCAAGTGGTTATAAAATAATCATTGTTGTCGGGGAATATTCGTTTGGTCGTGGAATATTCTTTCTGTCGGGGAATATTCGTACGACGGCACAGCTATTTGTGGGCCCCATAACGAATAACTGTCGGGTGAAGAAAAACGACAAATTTGAGTTTTTACAAATAACGGCGTAGTTGTTACCGTTAACACTGTTGAAATACCCGGTGGTTAAAATACAGTAATACGCGTTATTGCACAGTAGCACACGGTATTGCATAGTATTTTTGAAATTATTGATTCTTGCGTAAGAAGGCACTACTCAATAATTGTTACAGTAATTACTGTTCAATATTTTATTTTATTGATTCAATAATTGCTACGTTGAAATTTTGTATTATTGTTGTTCAATAATTGTTGCTGCACAGTATTTTCTATTATCAGATCAATAATTCATATTATTTGATTAATATTATTAGATAGCATTATTGGCAATGTCTAGAAAGTTCTGTCTAAGGAGAGGTTTGGTCATCTAATTGCGCGCTAGTAAGGAGAAATCCTTATTGGAAAGCCCCCTCTTTCCTGGGAACGGCCTGGTTGTCATAAATGTGATTCTGTAATATTATTTGTGAATAATTAATTATTGATTCATATGATAAGGAAATATTTATATTATGTGGATATAAATGAGGGATATATTTTTGTGGTTAAAAATGAAGGAGTTAATGTTGAGGTTTTTATCAGTATTTTTGTCGGAATGGAGGTATTAAAAATCAGGGTTTTTGAGATATTTTGCGGGGGTTATAATTTTTAATCCGACCGTTGGATCGTGGTAATTTTTGGATATGTTATACATATATAAGTTGAGTATATGCCCACAAATTTTGAACCGTTAAAAATGAACGTATGATTTGTTATGAATTTTAAGAGGTGGCTGATTCAGAAATCAGGTTATAAATCATTTTTGGTGGAAAATTCTAGAATTGGTGGGCCCCACTTGTGGTTGGTGAAGAAATGTGCTGAATTATATTTCAAATGTGGTGGGTGGGAATAGTAGCAGGTAAAGCCATTAGGTTGCAGGTCAAACCTACCAAAATTTTCCTATAAATAGAGGGCTAAGTTAGAATTGAAAATCACACCAGAAACATAAGCTTTCTCTCTTTCTCTCTCTATATTATGAATCATATTTTGTGAGTTTTTAGATACTTGGTGAGTTGCTATTCATCTGTGCAAGTTTCCTTCAGCATCATATCCGATATCCAGTCAGAAGTACTGCTCTTTTGAGGTAAGGGATAGTAAGGGATAGTAAGGGATATTAAGGGATTTTAAGGGTTGTTATGATTTTCAGTTTCGTAATTTTTCTGATTTTCAAAAATTCTGGAAAAATTTGAAATGATATTTTGATGAGTTTTATTGATTGTGTCCAAAAATGGTGATTTTTGGATGTATAGATTGAGAGTTATGAATTTTATGAGAAAAGACTATTTTAAAAGTAACTGCTTATAATTTCTTGTGGTTAACTCCAAAATTGATGAAATTTTTATTGGGAGTACATGTATATGATGGAAGTATACTCTGTTAATTTCAGATTTTTTGGACAAAAGTACAATTTTTGATAAATGTCTAAATATTCGGCTATTTTGGTCATATGAAAAATAGTAAATGACTTTTAAAAATTCTGAGAAAAATATGTTCACTATGGGACTATATTATGCTAAATCTCAGAAAAAAATATTTTTAGAACTGATTTGGTATTTTTTATGAAAATGGTCTAGTTATGAGTAAATGAATTAAATATGTTTTGTGAGGAAAGAAAATTGGAAAATAGGATTTTATGACTTGAGAATCCTATATGAGGTATATGCAGATTTTTGATGAGGGATTTTGGTTATTGGTGATGAAATATTATGAGTTTGGCATTTTAAGATGATTAAATGCATTATTTAGTAAGTGTAAACAATTTAAATAAATTGTTTATAAGCTTAAGAAATGTTATTCTTTCAATATCATTATACCGAAATATTGGTATGGATTTTATTGTGGAATTTCTATCTTTTTGTGTCGGGTTTACTATTCACGAGTTACTATTTATGAGTTACTATTATATATGACATTTTTTATAACCTTGATGTTGAAATTCTCTTTCGCTTGAGTGTAAAGATGGGTAAATTATTGGTATGATCATGACTATGGGTTCTCTTTGGCCAGTAGTGCAAAGATGAATTGTTGACTAGTATGATCATGACCATTGAATTTATAATTGAATATCTTTAGCTTAAGTGCAAAGGTGAATTGATCAACATGGTTATAATTATTGTTTATATAATTCTGAATTGATTATATATTTCTTTGAGATATTAATATATTTGGCATGTAGTACAAATATGAATTGTTGAGGAATATCTTTGGCCTGTAGTGTAAAGATGAATTGTAGATGAATATCTTTGGCCTGTAGTGCAAAGATGGTCTGTTGATGAATATCTTTGGCCCGTAGTGCAAATATGACCTGTTGTTGAATATCTTTGGCCAGTAATGCAAAGATGAACTGTTGACGAATATCTTTGGCCTGTAGTGCAAAGATGACTTGTTGATGAATATCTTTGGCCCGTAGTGCAAAGATGAAGTTATTAGTATGATTATGAACAGGAACTGTGATTTGGTATAACCATGATGTTTGATGTTTCAGGTGATGAAAATTATCTTTGTTCTGGATGAGAAGAGGAATTTAGAACTACAGTTATGATTATGAGTTATTCATATGATTGTGGACCAGAATTGTTGATTGATGTTACAGAGATAAAACATTGTTGATGGATTTTTAACATGGAGAAGATAATAGACTTTATAGTCTATTTGACTCTTCTAATGGATTGCTCGTTCCGCTGCAACTATGGTTGAAATTTTTATCATTTACCATATGTTCTAAATCTCTGATTTATTATTGATGAAGGCTATTGATAATTTAATTATCTTTAGTCATGATATTCTTTACTGAGCTAGTTGTGCTCACCCTTTTGCTTCACAATTCCTTTCAGGTAATAAGAGTGTAGCTGGGTCGAGCGAGGGTAACGGAAAAATAGAACGGTGGTCTCTAGCTGTGGATGTTCTCCCGAAGCAGTATAGAAAAGTTCATTTAGTAGTTATATTTGGTGAATCCAATAGGGTAAGGTGTACCCAACGTTAGAAGGGTGGTTTGCCACTATCATACAAGATGTCTAACGACATACAACCTCGTGTCATCATAAGACAGGGATGTGCTCATCCACTTGCTGAGTATATATACGAGCACTATCTATATAATCTTGGTGTTTGTTTAAAGTATAATTCTCAATTAGAGACAGTAGAGATAATGATATGTCAAGAGAAGACTCACCATTGGGAAGAATATGATAGTAATCTTCTCGTTTTTCTTTGGGGTCTATTGGGTAAACCAAGGATAATTCTGTGGCCATATGATATCTATCATAACCTAGACGCTTGGCCTCCCATGTACGAAGGTTTCCTTGAGCACTTCCCAAAGATTCTAATTTCTAAAACAGTTTTTGACTATACCTTTATGTAAGGTGTTATTGTGAGGTGATGTCCACGGTTGGAACATGAGTCACATTTGGTATATATTTGTATCCAAACTCACAGCATATGTGTTGTTATATTTTGCACGACAATTGTTGTAATAAAGTTGTAGTTATTTTCTGTACCATGTATTTGGCGACTCAGAATAGGTTGGATGGAATGGACCTATTTTGGGGTTGTCACAGGTGGTATCAAAGCTTAGGGATATGATCTCTGGCGGAGATCGGGGAATACAACTAGGAGGGGAGAGATGAGTAAATCCTTCGCTAGTGTGTCCTACCTAAGCTTATTTGTTGGTCAGTCATAATATCGGGATATTATGTGATATGTTAATTTGTTAAATTAACCCTTGTTGTGAAGCTGTATTCTAGAATGATATCTGAAATACAGGAGATGAGCAATGGAGAAATCATGATGATAAGGAAGATAGAATCTGAAATGAAAGCAAGGTATTCTCAACTCTTTGAAATACCAGGTACGTAAATTTCGGGGACGAAATTTCATAAGGAGGGGAGATTGTAAGACCCCGAATTTTATGAAATAAAAGTATTCAATTTTTCTTATAATTACTATTCAGTAAATGGTTAAATTGATAAAAGTTTAAAGTTATGGGTGAAATATGAATTTTTTTTTTTCAAAATAAGCAAGTGGTTATAAAATAATCATTGTTGTCGGGGAATATTCGTTTGGTCGTGGAATATTCTTTCTGTCGGGGAATATTCGTACGACGGCACAGCTATTTGTGGGCCCCATAACGAATAACTGTCGGGTGAAGAAAAACGACAAATTTGAGTTTTTACAAATAACGGCGTAGTTGTTACCGTTAACACTGTTGAAATACCCGGTGGTTAAAATACAGTAATACGCGTTATTGCACAGTAGCACACGGTATTGCATAGTATTTTTGAAATTATTGATTCTTACGTAAGAAGGCACTACTCAATAATTGTTACAGTAATTACTGTTCAATATTTTATTTTATTGATTCAATAATTGCTACGTTGAAATTTTGTATTATTGTTGTTCAATAATTGTTGCTGCACAGTATTTTCTATTATCAGATCAATAATTCATATTATTTGATTAATATTATTAGATAGCATTATTGGCAATGTCTAGAAAGTTCTGTCTAAGGAGAGGTTTGGTCATCTAATTGCGCGCTAGTAAGGAGAAATCCTTATTGGAAAGCCCCCTCTTTCCTGGGAACGGCCTGGTTGTCATAAATGTGATTCTGTAATATTATTTGTGAATAATTAATTATTGATTCATATGATAAGGAAATATTTATATTATGTGGATATAAATGAGGGATATATTTTTGTGGTTAAAAATGAAGGAGTTAATGTTGAGGTTTTTATCAGTATTTTTGTCGGAATGGAGGTATTAAAAATCAGGGTTTTTGAGATATTTTGCGGGGGTTATAATTTTTAATCCGACCGTTGGATCGTGGTAATTTTTGGATATGTTATACATATATAAGTTGAGTATATGCCCACAAATTTTGAACCGTTAAAAATGAACGTATGATTTGTTATGAATTTTAAGAGGTGGCTGATTCAGAAATCAGGTTATAAATCATTTTTGGTGGAAAATTCTAGAATTGGTGGGCCCCACTTGTGGTTGGTGAAGAAATGTGCTGAATTATATTTCAAATGTGGTGGGTGGGAATAGTAGCAGGTAAAGCCATTAGGTTGCAGGTCAAACCTACCAAAATTTTCCTATAAATAGAGGGCTAAGTTAGAATTGAAAATCACACCAGAAACATAAGCTTTCTCTCTTTCTCTCTCTATATTATGAATCATATTTTGTGAGTTTTTAGATACTTGGTGAGTTGCTATTCATCTGTGCAAGTTTCCTTCAGCATCATATCCGATATCCAGTCAGAAGTACTGCTCTTTTGAGGTAAGGGATAGTAAGGGATAGTAAGGGATATTAAGGGATTTTAAGGGTTGTTATGATTTTCAGTTTCGTAATTTTTCTGATTTTCAAAAATTCTGGAAAAATTTGAAATGATATTTTGATGAGTTTTATTGATTGTGTCCAAAAATGGTGATTTTTGGATGTATAGATTGAGAGTTATGAATTTTATGAGAAAAGACTATTTTAAAAGTAACTGCTTATAATTTCTTGTGGTTAACTCCAAAATTGATGAAATTTTTATTGGGAGTACATGTATATGATGGAAGTATACTCTGTTAATTTCAGATTTTTTGGACAAAAGTACAATTTTTGATAAATGTCTAAATATTCGGCTATTTTGGTCATATGAAAAATAGTAAATGACTTTTAAAAATTCTGAGAAAAATATGTTCACTATGGGACTATATTATGCTAAATCTCAGAAAATAAATATTTTTAGAACTGATTTGGTATTTTTTATGAAAATGGTCTAGTTATGAGTAAATGAATTAAATATGTTTTGTGAGGAAAGAAAATTGGAAAATAGGATTTTATGACTTGAGAATCCTATATGAGGTATATGCAGATTTTTGATGAGGGTTTTTGGTTATTGGTGATGAAATATTATGAGTTTGGCATTTTAAGATGATTAAATGCATTATTTAGTAAGTGTAAACAATTTAAATAAATTGTTTATAAGCTTAAGAAATGTTATTCTTTCAATATCATTATACCGAAATATTGGTATGGATTTTATTGTGGAATTTCTATCTTTTTGTGTCGGGTTTACTATTCACGAGTTACTATTTATGAGTTACTATTATATATGACATTTTTTATAACCTTGATGTTGAAATTCTCTTTCGCTTGAGTGTAAAGATGGGTAAATTATTGGTATGATCATGACTATGGGTTCTCTTTGGCCAGTAGTGCAAAGATGAATTGTTGACTAGTATGATCATGACCATTGAATTTATAATTGAATATCTTTAGCTTAAGTGCAAAGGTGAATTGATCAACATGGTTATAATTATTGTTTATATAATTCTGAATTGATTATATATTTCTTTGAGATATTAATATATTTGGCATGTAGTACAAATATGAATTGTTGAGGAATATCTTTGGCCTGTAGTGTAAAGATGAATTGTAGATGAATATCTTTGGCCTGTAGTGCAAAGATGGTCTGTTGATGAATATCTTTGGCCCGTAGTGCAAATATGACCTGTTGTTGAATATCTTTGGCCAGTAATGCAAAGATGAACTGTTGACGAATATCTTTGGCCTGTAGTGCAAAGATGACTTGTTGATGAATATCTTTGGCCCGTAGTGCAAAGATGAAGTTATTAGTATGATTATGAACAGGAACTGTGATTTGGTATAACCATGATGTTTGATGTTTCAGGTGATGAAAATTATCTTTGTTCTGGATGAGAAGAGGAATTTAGAACTACAGTTATGATTATGAGTTATTCATATGATTGTGGACCAGAATTGTTGATTGATGTTACAGGGATAAAACATTGTTGATGGATTTTTAACATGGAGAAGATAATAGACTTTATAGTCTATTTGACTCTTCTAATGGATTGCTCGTTCCGCTGCAACTATGGTTGAAATTTTTATCATTTACCATATGTTCTAAATCTCTGATTTATTATTGATGAAGGCTATTGATAATTTAATTATCTTTAGTCATGATATTCTTTACTGAGCTAGTTGTGCTCACCCTTTTGCTTCACAATTCCTTTCAGGTAATAAGAGTGTAGCTGGGTCGAGCGAGGGTAACGGAAAAATAGAACGGTGGTCTCTAGCTGTGGATGTTCTCCCGAAGCAGTATAGAAAAGTTCATTTAGTAGTTATATTTGGTGAATCCAATAGGGTAAGGTGTACCCAACGTTGGAAGGGTGGTTTGCCACTATCATACAAGATGTCTAACGACATACAACCTCGTGTCATCATAAGACAGGGATGTGCTCATCCACTTGCTGAGTATATATACGAGCACTATCTATATAATCTTGGTGTTTGTTTAAAGTATAATTCTCAATTAGAGACAGTAGAGATAATGATATGTCAAGAGAAGACTCACCATTGGGAAGAATATGATAGTAATCTTCTCGTTTTTCTTTGGGGTCTATTGGGTAAACCAAGGATAATTCTGTGGCCATATGATATCTATCATAACCTAGACGCTTGGCCTCCCATGTACGAAGGTTTCCTTGAGCACTTCCCAAAGATTCTAATTTCTAAAACAGTTTTTGACTATACCTTTATGTAAGGTGTTATTGTGAGGTGATGTCCACGGTTGGAACATGAGTCACATTTGGTATATATTTGTATCCAAACTCACAGCATATGTGTTGTTATATTTTGCACGACAATTGTTGTAATAAAGTTGTAGTTATTTTCTGTACCATGTATTTGGCGACTCAGAATAGGTTGGATGGAATGGACCTATTTTGGGGTTGTCACAATATATATATATATATATATATATATATATATATATATATATATATATATATAAAACCCCAACTTTTTGAATAAAGATGAATTTTCTATAAATATTATTTGTGAATATTATGGAATAAAATTGATATAATGTTATAGTCGGGGGTAATATTTATAAATTTTGCAAAGTAAGCAAGTTGTTATAAAATATTCGTTTGGTCGGAGAATATTCTTTTTGTTAGGAAATATCCGTACGACGGTACAATCATTGGTGGACCCCACAACGGAATTATTGTCGGATTGAGAAAACGACAAAAATATTTTATTAAAAATAACGGCAGAAATTTTACCGTTGATACTGTTGAACTACTCGATAGTAAAAGTACAGTAATACGTGTGGTTGCATAGTAGCATACGGTATTGATTATTAATGCTTATGTGAGAAGTCACTCAGTTTGATTCAATTATTGTCAATTAATAATATGAATTATTTAGTGATAATGAAGTTTTGTTTTTTTCGTATTATTAACGTAATAAAACAGAAACATCTTTTTATATAAAACAGAATACTTTATTAAAGTTATTCTATAAATAGAATATATTATATTTTATTTAAAAGATTTTTCTTTAAATATGGACCGTCAGATTAAAGTAAATCAATCTGGACCGTTCATGGATTAGTTACTATGCATTCCATTTTCTTATAAATAGAAGCTCATTCTTTCATTATTTTCTTACGAATTCATTGAACTCAAGAGAGAAAAACTATAGAGAGAAAGAAGAAAAGTATTCTGCTACTTAACTACTTCTTTATTTCAGTTCTTCTTTAAAACGGTAAGGGATATTATTTGTTGTACTCGTAAGGGGTATTATTTTTTTTGTATTCATGAAGAGAACTTCTGTTATTCCATTATTTATTATTCTGTTGGAATAACCTCTATACGCGGTTTACCCTATACTTGGTAACATTCTTCTATTATTCTTTTTGAACATCCTGTCTGTGTGTTTTACACCGGACCTGGTTCCGTCTTTATTATTATTCTATTGGAACATCCTGTCTGTGTATTTTACACCGGACCTGGTTCCGTCTTTATTATTATTCTGTTGGAACATCCTGTTTGTGTGTTTTACACCGGACCTGGTTCCGTCTTTATTATTATTCTGTTGGAATATCCTGTCTGTGGGTTTTACGCCGGACCTGATTCCATTATTTATTATTCTGTTGGAATAACTTGTTTGTGCGGTCTATCGCATGCATGGTGATTTCTTTTGTTATTCCATTCTTTATTATACTCAGTTGGTTAAAACTTTGACTTCTATACTCCATAAAATTAGTGGAATATCTTTGATATTTGCGCTTCATCTAGTATCTTTTCATGGAAATATTCTTCTACGAATTCTTAAATTTTACTCCACAAAGCAGTATCATATTGACAATTTGGACGTTGTTAATTCTTGGATAAATTAATTCTTGAACTTGTTTTATTGAATTCTTATATCATTGTCATCATCCTCATGTTTTTAAAATGTTGAAAGTCATCTGTGGCCTGTAGTGCATAGATGGACTTGGTATGATTATGACCAGGGATTATTCGATATAATCATGACCGTAATGTTACAAATGATGTGGTAAAAGTCCTCATTGGCCCGTAGTGTATTGATGGACAGTTGTTGGCATGATCATGACCATTAATGAATACACAAATATTCTTGGCCCATAGTGCATGGATAATTGTGGTCGTGATACTAAAGAATATCCTTGGTCGTAGTGCAGGGGTGATTCGATGATATGGATTATTTTATTAAGCTGAGTCACAGCGATAACAGTGTTGAAAAACCTTTTAAATCATAGAAGATAGTAGATTTTATTCTCTACTTGACTCTTCTAATGGATTGCTTGTTCCGCTGCAGTTAAACTTGATGTTTATTATATTTTATCAGTTTAACACTGTTGAAGGCTTATGATAATTTATTTTGCATTATCTTAGTTATAATATTTCTTACTGGGCTAGTTGAGCTCACCCTTTCTTTCAATATTCTCATCAGGAAATGAGAATATAGCTGGGATGAGTCAGGGAACGGAGTGATGGACCAGATGATAGTATTAGTAGTAGTAGTCCTCACTATTCTGTTAAATAGTGTGACAATAATTGTAATAAGGACTCCTTTTGAGTTTGCATAATCTCTAGTAGACAATAATTGTATTCAAACTCATAGTTATGTTTTGTCGTATTGTACACGGCAGTTGTATAATTAAGTTTTATTTGAATGTTGTACCATGTATCTGGCGACCCAAGATGGGTGATGTATACCTAATTTTGGGGGCGTCACAGTTGGTATCAAAGCTTAGGGATATGATCCCTGGCTAAGATGTGAGACTATAACTAGAAGGGGAGAGACGGGGAATTCCTTCGCTAGTATGAACTACCTAAGTTTATTTGGTATTTAATTAGTCAGTCAAAGTATATGGATAATATGTTATATGTTAATGAACCTTTGTTTTGTGGCAGTATCTGAAAATGACATCCGAGAATGTTGAAAATAGCAATGGAGCACAAGAGACCGTTGAGTCTCCACATATCAATAATCAGGAGAATGTGCATCAGGAAGGCGACAATCCTCATGGAAACAACAACACTGACCAAATAATAAATGATGGACTGTTCAGAGGCTTTATGCAATTCATGCAACATCAGGCGAGAGCGGCTCCTGTCCAAAATATAGGTGAAAACACTGGAAACTCTCAGACGGTCACTGCTAAACAGTTCAAGGAGCTGGGACCACCGGAGTTTATAGGAGAGCCAAAACCACTTAAGCCGAAAGCATGGATAAAGCAGATCACCAAGATATTTGATATCTTGGGATGCTCCGAGGAACAAAAGGTTCCCTTCGCCACCTTCATGTTGCGTGAAGAGGCAGATTACTGGTGGGAATCTGTAAAACGTACCCAGCCTGACGCACTCAAGATGTCTTGGGAGAAGTTCCAAGAGCTATTCAATGACAAGTACTTTCCTGAGAGTATTTGTCATATGAAGGAGGTGGAGTTTATCAAGCTGGAGCAAAATAATATGACCGTGTCGAAGTATGAGGCTAAATTTGCTGAGTTGTCCCGGTTTGCGTCCCACTTGGTGGATAATGAAGAGCAAATGACGCGAATATTTTTGCAAGGTTTGAAACCTGAGATATGTCAACATCTTATTTCTCATAAACTGTGTTTGTATTCAGATGTTGTAAATAGGGCTCAGTTAGTAGAGCGCGATAATGAGTCAACGCAATCAAAGGAGAACATCCGGTAAAATGATAATACCAGTGAGAGCAGTCATCGAAGCGGTGACAACAAGCGTGGAGGGAATCAACAGGCCAGAAATGGTAACCACTTCGGTGGTAATCAGGGCCAAAACAATAAGAATGGACATTTCAAGAAGAGAAGATTCAACAATGATAGAAAGACGTCAGCACCATCACCCATTGTTAAGGAAAGAGAATGACCACCTATCATATGCTTGAAATACGGAGGAGAGGGACACATCAGTCCAAACTACGCGATGTCGTCCAAAGCATGTTATAATTGTGGAAGAGAAGGTCACCTAGCCCGATTTTGTCGTTCACCGAAGACAAGTTCAGCTAGGATGGAGGCACCAAAGGCCGTCCAAGAAAAGTCAAAGCCAGTAGTGCAAGGGAAAGCGTTTGTAGTGACCTCCTAGAAAGCAAAGAACCCGAATGAGGTCATCACGGGTAAGCTTATCATAAACTCTAGTGAAGTCTATACCTTATTTGATACTGGTTCTACCCATTCTTTTATTTCTCCTACTTGCGCTCAACAATTAAATTTGACTCCGGAGAAATTAGACTTTAACTTATCTGTGGAAACTCTATTGGGAGAAACCTTCATTACATCCACTGTTTATAAGTCTTGTTTGGTTCAAATCGGTACCCTCATATTACCTGTTGATCTTATTTCATTGAAAATACTTGCATTTGACGTAATTCTAGGGATTGATTGGTTAACTACTCATCATACAAAAATTAATTATTTTCGTAAGGTTGTTAGCTTTCATATTCCTAACCAATCTATTATGCGAATTCAAGCCACCAAACCATTAAAATCAATCACTGTTATCTCAAGCCATAAAGCTATTCGTTTATTGAAAAATGGATGTCAAGCTTTCTTAGCTCATGCCACAGATCTAAACAAAAATACGTCAGTTTTGAATAATATTTCTATTGTTAATGAATTTACTGACGTATTCCCTGAAGAACTTCTTGGCCTACCCCCAGAGCATAAAATTGAATTTTGTATCGACCTTGAACCCGGTACAAAACCCATTTCTAAAGCTCCATATCGAATGGCTCCTATTGAACTTCAGGAGTTAAAGACCCAACTGCAAGAATTGTTAGACATTGTCTTTATTCATCCTAGTACTTCTCCTTGGGGTGCTCCTGTTCTATTCGTGAAGAAGAAAGATGGGAGTATGCGACTTTGTATTGATTATCGGGAGTTAAATCATGTCACCATCAAAAATAGGTACCCGTTGTCACGTATTGATGACCTGTTTAACCAGTTGTAAGGAGCCAAATTCTTTTCAAAGATTGATCTTCGTTCCAAATATCACCAATTGAAGATTAGAACCGATGACATTCCAAAGACGGCTTTCAGAACTCGGTATGGGCATTATGAATTCCTAGTCATGTCCTTTGGATTGACTAATGCTCCTGCTGCCTTTATTGATATGATGAACCGAGTATTCAAGGAATATTTGGATCACTTTGTGGTCGTCTTTATTGATGACATCCTTATTTATTCCAAAAGCCGTGAAGATCATGAGCAACACACTTGAGGCTGATACTCCAAAAGCTTCGTGAATATAAGCTTTATGTAAAGTTGAAAAAATGCGAGTTCTGGCTTGAGGAAGTAGCATTACTTGGGCACGTGGTATCAAGTCATGGAATATCTGTTGACCCAGCAAAGATTGAAGCTATTCAAATCTGGGAACAACCTAAATCAGTGACCGAAGTACGTAGCTTTCTCGGCTTAGCTGGTTATTATCGGAGATTCGTAGAAGGGTTTTCTCGAATCGCTACTCCACTAACTCAGCTGACTCGGAAAGATACAAAGTTCGATTGGAGCGAGGAATGTGAGAAGAGTTTTCAAGAACTCAAGAGGAGACTCATTTCAGCACCTGCTCTGACAATACCATCTGGTTCGGAGGGATTTGTCATCTACAGTGATGCTTCGGGCAAAGGGTTAGGATGTGTTCTCATGCAACATGGGAAAGTCATAGCCTATGCCTCACGACAACTCAAAGAATATGAGAGGAATTATCCTACTCATGACCTAGAGTTAGTAGCTGTGGTCTTCGCACTTAAAATTTGGAGGCATTACTTGTATGGGGAGAAGGTGGAGATCTTTACAGATCATAAAAGCCTCAAATATTTCTTCACTCAAAAAGAACTCAACATGCGACAACAACGTTGGCTTGAACTGTTGAAAGATTATGATTATACCATCCAATACCATCCTAAAAATGCGAACGTGGTAGCTGACGCATTGAGTAGAAGATCATATGTGGGTACGAGTGCAATATTGACAACACAAAAGCCCATTTTGTGTGACTTACAAAGGATGGAGATAGAGTTAAAAACTCTAGGGACCCATGTGATGATGACGAATATACGAGTTGAACTAACTTTAATTGATAAAGTTAAAGCTGCTCAAGCTACAGACCTGGAGCTGATGCGTATGAGGAAGAAAGTGCAAGAAGGTGCTATGTCGGAAGCAAGAATCGATGATGAAGGAATACTTGGAGTCAACTCCAGACTTTGTGTTCCTAACGACCCTGATTTAAAGTATAAAATCATGATGGAGGCGCATAACACACCGTTTGCAATCCATCCTGGGAGTACCAAAATGTATCATGATATTCGTCATACATTTTGGTGGAGCAATATGAAGAGAGAGATAGCGATGTTTGTCTTAAGGTGTCTAACGTGTCAACGAGTCAAGGCGGAGCATCAAGTACCAAAAGGTCCATTGCAACCACTTGAAATTTCAGAATGGAAGTGGGAGCACATTATCATGGATTTCGTTACCGGTCTTCCCAAAGTTTCTCAAGGCATAGATGCGATTTGGGTCATTGTTGATAGATTGACCAAGTCTGCTCATTTCTTACCGATACTAGAAACTTATACACTTGAACGTCTTACTCGTATGTACATAAACGAGATTATAAGACTGCATGGTATACCAGTATCCATAGTTTCTGATCGAGACCCAAGATTCACTTCACGATTTTGGGTTAGTTTACAAAAAGCTATGGGCACGGATTTATAATTTAGTTCGGCATATCATCCTCAGACAGACGGACTATCAGAGAGGACTATTCAAACTCTTGAAGATCTATTAAGGCTCTGTGTCCTTGATTTCAAGGGAAGTTGGGACAAGTTCTTACCATTGATGGAGTTTTCCTACAACAACAGTTATCAAGTAAGTATTGGCATGGCCCCATTCGAAGCGTTGTATGAAAGAAAATATCGTTCTCCAGTATGCTGGGATGAGGTGGGTGACCGGAGTTGGTACGTATGACTACAGAAAAGATTCAAACGATCCGGCAACGTATAAAAACCTCACAAGATCGACAAAAGAGTTATGTTGATCTTCATCGAAAGGACATGGAATTCGATATAGGAGATCATGTGTTGCTACGTGTTGCTCCATGGAAAGGAGTTACGAGATTTGGAAAGAGAAGAAAGCTCAATCCTCGATTCATCGGCCCATTTTTAATCCTCGATCGAGTAGGAACTGTGGCCTATAGACTCGCTTTACCGCCAAGTATGTCTCGTGTTCAAAACATTTTTCACATGTCCATGCTATGTAAATATGTGGAAGACCCGAACCACATTATTGAGTTAAAACCGAACGAAATAGCGGAAGATTTGACGTATGAAGAGGTTCCTGTTCAAATCTTGGATAAGAAGGAACATATTCTAAGCACCAAGGTTATACCTCAAGTCAAAGTTTTGTGGAGAAACCACGATGTTGAGGAAATGACTTGGGAGTTAGAATCTGAAATGAAATCAAGGTATCCTTACCTCTTCGACATACCATGTACGTACCCTAATTTCGAGGGCTAAATTTCATAAGAATGGGAGATTGTAAAACCCCAACTTTTTGAATAAAGATGAATTTTCTGTAAATATTATTTTTGAATATTATGGAGTAAAATTGATATAATGTTATAGTTGGAGGTAATATTTAAAAATTTTGCAAAGTAAGCAAGTTGTTATAAAATATTCGTTTGGTCGGGAAATATTCTTTTTGTCAGAAAATATCCGTACGATGGTACAATCATTGGTGGACCCCACAACGGAATTATTGTCGGATTGAGAAAACGACAAAAATATTTTATTAAAAATAACGACGAAAGTTTTACCGTTGATACTGTTGAACTACTCGATAGTAAAAGTACAGTAATACGTGTGGTTGCATAGTAGCACACTGTATTGAATATTAATGCTTATGTGAGAAGTCACTCAGTTTGATTCAATTATTGTCGATTAATAATATGAATTATTTAGCGATAATGAAGTTTTGTTTTATTTGTATTATTAACGTAATAAAACAGAAACATCTTTTTATATAAAACAGAATACTTTATTAAAGTTATTCTATAAATAGAATATATTATATTTTATTTAAAAGATTTTTCTTTAAATATGGACCGTCAGATTAAAGTAAATCAATTTGAACCGTTCATGGATTAGTTACTGTGCATTCTATTTTCCTATAACTAGAAGCTCATTCCTTCATTATTTTCTTACGAATTCACTGAACTCTAGAGAGAGAAACTATAGAGAGAAAGAAGAAAAGTATTATGCTACTTAACTACTTCTTTATTTTAATTCTTCTTTAAAACGGTAAGGGATATTATTTGTTGTACTCGTAAAGGGTATTATTTCTTTTGTATTCATGAAGAGAACTTCTGTTATTCCATTATTTATTATTCTGTTGGAATAACCTGTATACGCGGTCTACCCTATACTTGGTGACATTCTTCTATTATTCTGTTGGAACATCTTGTCTGTGTGATTTACACCGGACCTGGTTCCGTCTTTATTATTATTATGTTGGAACATCCTATCTATGCCGGACCTAGTTCCGTCTTTATTATTATTCTGTTGGAACATCCTGTTTGTGTGTTTTACACCGGACCTGGTTCCGTCTTTATTATTATTCTGTTGGAATATCCTGTCTGTGGGTTTTACGCCGGACCTGATTCCATTATTTATTATTCTGTTGGAATAACTTGTCTGTGCGGTCTATCGCATGCATGGTGATTTCTTTTGTTATTCCATTCTTTATTATACTCAGTTGGTTAAAACTTTGACTTCTATACTCCATAAAATTAGTGGAATATCTTTGATATTTGCGCTTCATCTAGTATCTTTTCATGGAAATATTCTTCTACGAATTCTTAAATTTTACTCCACAAAGCAGTATCATATTGACAATTTGGACGTTGTTAATTCTTGGATAAATTAATTCTTGAACTTGTTTTATTGAATTCTTATATCATTGTCATCATCCTCATGTTTATAAAATGTTGAAAGTCATCTGTGGCCTGTAGTGCATAGATGGACTTGGTATGATTATGACCAGGGATTATTCGATATAATCATGACCGTAATGTTACAAATGATGTGGTAAAAGTCCTCATTGGCCCGTAGTGTATTGATGGACAGTTGTTGGCATGATCATGACCATTAATGAATACACAAATATTCTTGGCCCATAGTGCATGGATAATTGTGGTCGTGATACTAAAGAATATCCTTGGTCGTAGTGCAGGGGTGATTCGATGATATGGATTATTTTATTAAGCTGAGTCCCAGCGATAACAATGTTGAAAAACCTTTTAAATCATAGAAGATAGTTGATTTTATTCTCTACTTGACTCTTCTAATGGATTGCTTGTTCCGCTGCTGTTAAACGTGATGTTTATTATATTTTATCAGTTTAACAATGTTGAAGGCTAATGATAATTTATTTTGCATTATCTTAGTCATAATATTTCTTACTGGGCTAGTTGAGCTCACCATTTCTTTCACTGTTCTCTTCAGGAAATGAGAATATAGCTGGGACGAGTCGGGGAACGGAGTGATGAACCAGATGATAGTATTAGTAGTCCTCACTATTCTGTTAAATAGTGTGACAATAATTGTAATGAGGACTCCTTTTGAGTTTGCATAATCTCTAATAGACAATAATTGTATTCAAACTCACAGTTATGTTTTGTCGTATTGTACACGACAGTTGTATAATTAAGTTTTATTTGAATTCTGTACCATGTATCTGGCGACCCAAGATGGGTGATGTATACCTAATTTTAGGGGCGACACAATATATATATATATATATATATATATATATATATATATATATATTATAATAAAATTTATCTAATACATAAAAAATATAGCACATGAAGCATGAAAAAAAATTTAATAATGACTTATAAGTAAAAAAAAAGTTAAAATTTAAGTTATTGTGAAACACTAAATAATAACAAATGACTTGTAACTTAGTTTGACCAACTTACAAGTTATTGTCAAACACCCTCTAATTCAAGATATAAAGAGAAATTAATATTTGATTATAAAAAAATTTACAAGTCAAGAAAAAGGAGAATTTGAAAAAGGGGAGTTAAAAAAAAACTTACACACGGGTTAAATGCAAAGTCGAATTTTTTCCAAAAATTTGTCTATCCACTAGCTTGAACTCAGGACCTCAAGTTTAAAACTTTAGTAATACGACCACAGGAGCACCACAAGTCAACTATTAATATCTTGCAAGGATTAATCTTTATATCAAAATATTTCATTTCCCCCCCCCAAAAAAAAATTAAAATACTACACTATTATTACAATTTTGCTACATTTCACAACTTTTTCCTAATTTTAATGAGGGGGTGGGTGGGTGATCTCAATTTCCACCATCAAGATCTTAGTGGCACAACAAATGAATCAGAAAAAATAAAAATTTCTATTTCAACATTAAAATCTTACTAAATCCCTGTTCAAAGAATTAAATAGTTTAAAATAATGTTAAATTTTAACAAATAATTTAATTCTAAAAAATAAACATGGTGGTTATGTTAGGTATATAGATAGGTATTTCTTTACTCTTTAGGTTTTCTCCTTTTCTTTTTATTTATTTATCTATATATTTTTATTTTTTGGTTTCTAGTTTTGAACTAGTATTTTGTTAGTGGTTACTTTTAGGAAGAAAATCGTGGTGCGGCCGCCTGGGTAATGGGGGGACTGGACTGAATATAAATTATTTTCATTATAAAATGTAATGGGAGAATTGTTATAAAAAAAACTCTTGTTCTGTAATGATAGTCGTGTGTTTCATTTACACATCTTAAATTATTATAAATTAAAAAATAATAATACATTTCAAATTTATTCTGGAGAAAAATTTAATTTGAAAAAAATATTGTATGTGGTTATTATTTATTTATAAAAATATTTACTTGAAAAATATTTATTTAAGTCCATAATCATAAAATATCCATCATTTTTTTTTGAAAAATGTTAAAAATACTCTTTTATTTTAAAAATATCCATCATTTTTTTCTGAAAATGTTAGAGTGTCTCAGTGGTAGCTTAATGGCCCAATAACCCATAGGTCTTAGGTTCAAAACCTAGCTGTGATATTTTTACTTCATATGTTATATTTTTTGTGTATTAGATAAATTATATTACCATATATATATATATATATGTATATATATATATATATATATATATATATATATATATATATATATATATACGGTCCGGATCAAGTGCATACCTCTTATCTTACTCCCTTTTAGGCGACGGTTTTGGTCATACAACCGTTGTCTATATTTTTAGCAACGAACAACATATAGCGTCACTAAAAGTATAGACGACGGTTGTATGACCGAAACCGTCGCCTAAAGGGGGGTGAGTAAGATAAGGGGTATGCATTTGATCCTTGCTATATATTTATATAAATATTTATATAAATATTTATAAACAAATATTCATATAAATATTTATACATGAAATACAAATATATTATCTTATAATAATAACACACTAATTTGTCGTTTTATTCTATGATATATAAGATCGTTAGTATGGAAAGACCTGTTTGACTTCTTTTTTTTTTTCCTTTTTTCCACAAGCGCTAATTATTGTATCAATTCTTTTTTTTTTTACAAAATAAAAAAGCAGTAAATTTTCGGGAAACAATAGCATTAATTATTCCTTATTTTAAAATGTCCAATATTAAAAAACTAATTAATTAACTTGGCTATTAATTTACGTTATAATCTTCTATATATTGATCATGTATGATCATCGATATGTCATTTAATTATTTTATTACCAATTTCCTTCAAAAAAGTGTTTGATCGCCCATAAATTATTTGCTGCAAAAGAAGAAGATAATTGAAAAGAATAACTTATACTATATTCTAAGGCAAAATAAATAAATTAAATAACAGGTAAGATAAATATCATAATTTTGTAAGTGTTTGACATATATAAGCAGAAATTATTATTATTATTATTATTATTATTATTATTATTATTATTATTATTATTATTATTATTATTATTATTATTATTATATAACTTCCTGAGATTATATTAATGGTATGTAGTGAAGGAGAAGAAATGAATATATGGGGGAAATCTTATGTTTTGATATAAATATTAATCCTTGTAAGATATTAATAGATAACTTGTGTTGCTCCAGCGGTCAAATGACCACAGTTCCAAATAATAGGTCACACGTTCGAATATGTTTTGCATTTGGACATAATTTTTAAATATTAAATACGAATATTTTTTGACAATTCTCTGAATACCGAATATGGTCTTACAAAAACATGCTTATTTGGATTATCTTAATTTAAGGCAACATTTTAATAGTCGTTGCAAAAAGTTGTATAAAATATGCAACGAAAATAAAAATTGTTGCCAATGAATGTGGTCTATATTAGGCAACGACATATAGCAACAAAAAAACTTTCGTTGCCTACGATGAGGAGAAATCAAGTGGTTAGAAATTTTGCAACGAATTTTGTTTCTAAATTTTGCAACGACTTATGAATTTCGTTATAAAAAGTGAAAGCCTGACACAATCTGCAACGAAAGACAAGTTTCGTTGCTAAACATACACTTTTAGCAACAACTTATAAAGTCGTTGCCTGAAAAATCGTTGCTAAAGCCCCATTTTTAGCAACAACAAAACTTTTGCTGCCCACGATGACGGGAAATCAAGTGGCCAAAAATTTTGCAATGAATTTCTAACGAACTTTTTTCCCACCAATGAATTAGCAACGAAATTTTGCAACGACTTATGAATTTCTTTACAAAAAGTGAAAGCCTGACACAATCTGCAACGAAGGACAACTTTTGTTGCTAAACATATACTTTTAGCAACGACTTGTAAAGTCGTTGCCAGAAAAATCGTTGCTAAAGGCCCATTTTTTTGTAATGAATTATTCTATATATATATAAATTATGTGTGAAAGTGACATGTGGGGTGGGGGCCACATGTGGGTTGAAGAATGGAAATGGGGGGGGGGGGAGGGAGTTTACGTAAAGTAGAGGGAATTATATATATAATATGGTGGGGCCCACGGGTGGATGACATGTGGGAGTGAGAGGAAATTGGAAAATTTTGTGCGTGTATGTTTTCCTTTGCCTTACGGCAAAGGTTATATATATATATATATATATATATATATATATATATATATATATATATATATATATTATAAAGTTTTGTTTTATTAGATTATAAATAGAATATATTATATTTTATTATGCATAGTATTTGTATAGTGGCTGCATAGTGTTTGCATAGTAAATTTTAGAAAAATCAGTCGTCCATAAGAAAACCCGTGAATTCAAAAGTTTTCGTCCGTGAATAATTCTTAACAGTACCATTTCCATTCTCCTATAAATAGGATGCTTAGTTAGAATTGAAAATTACACCAGAATCAGAAAATTCTTCTTCTATAATCTTGAGCGTATTTTGTTAGAGTTTAAGAAAGCTTTGAGCGTAGAAAACAGTGCAAATTTTCTTCAAGAATATTCTCGCTATGCCAGTTAGAATACTCTCCTTTTTAAGGTAAGGAATATTTTTTTTTCAATATTCGTATAAAATAATATTTTCTTCCATACTCTGTAGCATGTAAGTAATATTATTTCGTTTCAGATTATGAATTATACACTCATTTTGTTATGTTTTGGGTTCTATACACCATGAAATTAGTAGAATATCCTTAAATTTTGCGCTTCATCCAGTATTTTTTCATGGAAATATTATTCTGAACATTCTTAATAAGTTTTAACTTTTTCATGTCGGAGTACTATTCACTCGATTACTATTCACTCAAAGTACTATTCATGTCAAAAATTAATTTTTTTCGGTTCAAATCATTTTTGATACAATATTATTCTTGAATTTTACTCCACAAAGCAGTATCATGTTGACAATTTGGACATTATTGAACTCTGGATAAATTAAATTATAAATTTTTAAAATTTATCATTTGCTTTCATTTAATTAAATTTTTATATCATTGTCATCATCCTCATGCTTATATTGTTATGAAAGTCATCTTTGGCCCGTAATGCATAGATGGACTATTGATTGGTATGATTATGACCAGAGATTATTCGGTTTAATCATGACCGTAATGTACAAATGATGTGGTAAAAGTCATCATTGGCCCGTAGTGCATTGATGGACAGTTGTTGGTATGATTATGACCATTGATGATTACACGAATATCATTGGCCCGTAGTGCATGGATAATTCATGGACGTGATACTAATGAATATTTTTGACCCGTAGTGCAGGGATGATTCGATGATGTGGATTATTTATTAAGCTGAGTCTCAGCGATAAAATTGATGATAAACTCTTAAATCATAGAAGATAGTAGATATCATGTTCTACTTGACTCTTCTAATAGATTGCTTGTTCCGCTGCAGTTAAACTTGATGTTTATTATATTTTATCAGTTTAACACTGTTGAAGGCTAACGATAATTTATTCTGCATTATCTTAGTCATAATATTTCTTACTGGGCTAGTTGAGCTCACCCTTTTGCTTTCATTGTTCTCTTCAGGAAGTGAGAACGTAGCCGGGACTAGTCGGGGAATGGAGTGACGGTCCGAGATAGTTGTTTTAGTAGTCCTCACTATTTAGTGTGATAATAAATGTAATGAGGATTGAATTTAAGTTTGGATAATGTCTATGAAACAATATTCGTGTCAAAATTCTCAGCTATGTTTTGTCGTATTTTACACGACAATTGTATAATTAAGTTTGTATTTAAATTTTGTACCATGTATTTGGCGACTCAAAATGGGTGATGTACGCCTATTTTGGGGGCATCACAGTTGGTATCAGAGCTTAGGAATATGATCCATGAAAATCCTTTGCTAGTATGACCTACTTAAGTTTATTTGTTATTTAATTGATCGGTCAGAATATAGGGATAATATGTGGCATGTCAAATAACCCTTGTTTTGTGGCAGTGTTTGAAAATGACATCTGAGAATGTTGAGATAAGCAATGGAGCACATGAGACCGTTGAGTCACCAACGATCAATACCCAGGATAATGTGCATCAGGGAGGCAATAATCCTCAGAAAAATAACAACACTGACCAAATGATGAACGATGGGATGTTCAGAGGCTTTATGCAATTCATGCAATATCAGGCAAGAAAGACTCCTGTTCAAAATGCAGGTGGAAATACTAGCAACTCTAGGATGGTCACCGCTAAGCAGTTCAAGGAGCTGGGACCACCGGAGTTTTTGGGAGAGCCAAAACCACTTAAGGTGGAGATGTGGATATAACAGATCACCAAGATATTTAATTTCTTGGGATGCTCCGAGGAGCAAAAGGTTCCCTTTGCCACCTTCATGTTGCGAGGAGAGGCAGATTACTAGTAGAAATCTGTAAAGCATACTCAACCTGCCACACTGAAGATGTCTTGGGAGAAGTTCCAAGAACTGTTCAATGACAAGTTCTTTCCCAAAAGTATTCGTCACATGAAAGAGGTGGAGTTTATGAAACTGGAGCAAAACAATATGACCGTGTCGCAGTACGAAACTAACTTTGCGGAGTTATCCCAGTTTGCGTCCCATCTGGTTGATAATGAGGAGAGAATGACGCGAATGTTTCTATGAGGTTTGAAACCTGAGATACGTCAATACCTAATTTTTCACAAATTGTGTTTGTATTCAGATGTTGTAAATAGGGCTCAGTTATTGGAGCGCGATAATGATTCAACCCAACCAAGAGAGAGCAGCCGGCAAATCGATAATACCACTGGTAGCAGTCATCGAAGAGGTGACAACAAACGAGGAGGAAATCAGCATGTCAGACATGGTAACCACTTCGGTGGTAATCCTGGCCAAGACAATAAAAGTGGAAATTTCAAGAAGAGGAGATTCAATAATGATGGAAAGATGTCAGCACCAGCACCTGTTGTTAAAGAAGGAGAACGATTACTGATCGTATGCTACAAATGCGGAGGGGAGGGACACATCAATCCAAATTGTACGCAGCAATCCAAAATATGTTACAATTTGGAAGAGAAGGTCACCTAGCTCGATTTTGTCATGCAGTAAAGCCAAGTTCAACTGGGATGGAGGCGGCCGTCCCAAAAAAGTCAAAACCGATAGTCCAAGGGAGAGCATTTGTCGTAACCTCCCAAAAAGTGAGGAACCCGAACGAGGTTATCACGGGTAAGCTAATCATAAACTCTAGCGAAGTCTATACCTTATTTGATATCGGTTCTACCCATTTTTTTATTTCTCCTACTTGCGCTCAACGTTTAAATTTAACTCCGGAGAAATTAGACTTTGACTTATCTGTTGAAACTCCGTTGGGAGAAACCTTCATTACATCCACTGTTTATAAGTCTTATTTGATTCAAATTGGCACCCTCACATTATCTGTCGATCTTATTTCCTTAAAAATACTTGCATTCGATGTGATTTTAGGAATTGATTGGTTAACCACTCATCATGTAAAAATTGATTATTTTCGTTAAGTTGTTTGCTTTCATATTCCTAACTGACCTATTATGCGAATTCAAACAACCAAACCACTAAAGTCAATCACTGTCATATCAAGCCATAAAGCTATTCGTTTATTAAAAAACGGATGTCAAGCTTTCTTAGCCCATGTCACAGATTTAAACAAAAATACATCAGATTTGAATGATATTTCTATTGTTAATAAATTTCCTGACGTATTCCCTGAAGAACTTCCTGGCCTACCCCCAGAGTGTGAAATCGAATTTTGTATCGTCCTTTAACCCGGTACAAAACCCATTTCCAAAGACCCATATCGAATGGCTCCTATTGAACTTCAGGAGTTTAATATCCAACTGCAAGAATTATTAGACATCGGTTTTATTCGTCCTAGTACGTCTCCTTGGGGTGCTCCTGTTCTATTCGTAAAGAAGAAAAATGAAAGTATGCGACTTTGTATTGACTATCGAGAGTTGAATCATGTCACCATCAAAAATAGGTATCCGTTACCTCGTATTGATGACCTGTTTGACCAGTTGCAAGGCACTAAATTCTTTTCAAAGATCGATCTTCATTTCAGATATCATCAATTAAAGATTAAAAATGATGACATTTTAAAGACTGCTTTCAGAACTCGGTATGGGCATTATGAATTCCTAGTCATGTCTTTTGGATTGACTAATGCTCCTGCTGCCTTCATGGATATGATGAACCGAGTATTCAAGAAATATTTGGATCACTTTGTGGTCGTCTTTATTGATGACATCCTCATTTACTCCAAAAGCCGTGAAGATCATGAGCAACATTTGAGGTTGATACTCCAAAAGATTCGGGAAAATAAGCTATATGCCAAGTTGAAGAAATACGAGTTCTGGCTTGAGGAAGTAACATTCCTTGGGCATGTGATATCAAATCATGGAATATTTGTTGACCCAGCGAAGATTGAAGCAATTCAAAGCTGGGAGCAACCGAAGTCAGTGACCGAAGTACGTAGCTTTCTCGGCTTAGCTGGTTATTAACGGAGATTCGTAGAAGGGTTTTCTCGAATCGCTACTCCATTAACTCAGCTGAGTCGGAAAGATACAAAATTTGGTTGGAGCGAGGAATATGAGAAGAGTTTTCAAGAACTCAAGAGGAGACTCATTTTAGCACCTGTTCTGACAATACCATCTAGTTCAGAGGGATTTGTCATATACATCGATGCTTCAAGCAAAGGTTTAGGATGTGTTCTCATGCAATATGGGAAAGTCATAGCCTATACCTCACGACAACTCAAAGAATATGAGAGAAATTATCCTACTCATGATCTAGAATTGGCAGCTATCCTTTTTGCGCTTAAAATCTGGAGGCATTACCTGTATGGGGAGAAAGTGGAGATCTATATGGATCATAAAAGCCTCAAATATTTTTTCACCCAAAAGGAGTTCAACATGCGGCAACGACGTTGGCTTGAGCTATTGAAAGATTACGATCATATCATTCAATACCATCCTGGAAAAGCGAACGTGGTAGCTGACGCGTTGAGTAGAAGATCATATGCGGGTACGAGTGCAATATTGTCAACGTAAAGGCCCATTTTGTATGACTTAAAAAGGATGGAGATAGAGTTAAAGACTCCAAGAACCAACGTGATGATAGCAAATATACGAGTAGAACCGACTTTAATCGATAAAGTTAAAGATGCTCAAACCACGGACCTGGAGCTGATGCGTATGAAGAAGAAAGTGCATGAAGGTGTTATTCCGGAAGTAAGAATTGATGAAAAAAGAATACTTTGTGTCAACTCCAGACTTTGTGCTCCCCTGATTTAAAGTATAAAATCATGATGGAGGCGCATAACACATCGTTTGCAATCCATCCTAGGAGTACCAAAATGTATCGTGATCTTCGATATACATTTTGGTGGAGCAATATAAAAAGAGAGATCGCAGAGTTTATCTCAAGATTTTTAACTTGCCAACGAGTCAAGGCGGAGCATCAAGTGCCAAAAGATCCATTGCAACCACTTGAAATTCCAAAATAGAAGTGGGAGCACATTACCACGGATTTCGTTATTGGTCTTCCCAAGGTTTCTCAAGGCATAGATGCAATTTGGATTATTATTGATAGATTGACTAAGTCTGCTCATTTCTTACCTATACGAGAAACTTATACACTTGAACGTCTTGCTCGTATATACATAAATGAGATTGTAAGGCTGCATGGTATGCCAGTATCCATATTTTCTAATCGAGACCCAAGATTCACTTCATAATTTTGGGTTAGTTTGCAAAAAGCTATGGGCACAGATTTTTGATTCAGTTCGGCTTATCATCCTCAAACGGACAGGCAGTCGGAGAGGACTATTCAAACTCTTGAGGATCTATTAAGACTCTGTGTCCTTGACTTCAAAGGAATTTGGGACAATTTTTTACTATTGGTAGAATTCTCGTACAACAACAGTTATCAAGCAAGTATTGGCATGGCTCCATTTGAGGCATTGTATGGACGCAAGTGTCGTTCTTCAGTATGCTGGGACGAGGTGGGTGAAGCAACGTTGTTGGGACCAGAATTGGTACGTATGACTACGGAAAAGATTCAAATGATCCGGCAACGTATAAAAACCTCACAAGATCGACAAAAGAGTTATGCTAATCTTCATCGAAAGGACGTGGA
>CM029019.1:186283220-186355446 GCA_016801055.1 Panax notoginseng
CATCAGGCAGACCATCACGGGTGGCCACATACACATCTAACCAATTGATAGGTTGACCTTGAGACTCAGACTCCTACAGTTCATGTTCTCATATTAATATGTAAACATATGATATTTTAGCTACAAAACATGACTGTAAACATAAAGACAAATAACTAAGCCAATAAGCTTGTTATACATACGTACCCTAGCAGCAATATGTTGCAGCTGAGATATACTACCGCCCTTGTACGTGCCTTTTGCCTTTTCGCCTTCAGATACACCTGAGGATCTGTTCGAGGCGGCAGTCTTACGTCTCTTGACCCAGCTCTCAGCTCTCCACTGCTCACACATCTGCACCCATATGGGATGTGCGCACCACCAGGGGCAATGCTCATGCATATACTGCTCACCCTGTCCTGGATGGTCAATCTCAGCATTGTGCAGGGCTTTCTGTCGTTCTTTGTTTAGATTATCTTTAGTCCGGACGGCGCACAGGTTCAGAAGACATCTATAAATAAAATAAATTAGGATGTTAGTATGAAATTATGAATGACAATTAATTGTATGAAATAGTTAACTACGATTATCATAAGTGAAAGGTACATAAACATGACTGCAAAATAGTTAACTACAACAACTATAAATGATATAGTTAAGGATATAGAGAACATTCATATATAGAGAACATAAATGAAAGGTACATAATTATGAACTAAACATGAACATGAACATAAACATACATTTTGTACAATTAAAACTAAACATACATTTTAATGAAAATCGTTGTCTGATGAGTCAGAATCATTTTGTACAAGTATCGGAGATTCATAACCATCTTCAGATTCTGTGTCAGTGTCAGTCAATAACTCTTTCTCAATATCACTGTCATCCTGCACAATAACTGTCTCGGGATCCAATTCATCAGGTTCATCTCCACCCTCTAACTGGATTACATCATTGTTGTCCTCTATATTTATTATAGGAGGTCTCTGAAGCATTTCCTCTTGGTAGAAATCCCCGTCTATTACTTGGACACGACTACGCGCGGGAGTATGAATTACAACTTGCCAATCTGTAGGCGGTCTATCCCTTTTCCTAACTGGACTAGGAGTGTAGTATACTTGTATTGTTTGAGTTGGTAATACAAACGGTTCGTTGGAGTACGCAGACCTATGGAGGTCAATATCGACGATTCCATGTCTGTCAACACGTATCCCTTTTTCTGAATCAAACCAATGGCACTTGAACAAGTGAATATGACCACCGTACGTGCCCTTGTACGACAACTCTACGATTTCCTCCAACTCCCCATAAAAGGCACGACCAAGCTCATTGTAACAATCTCCTTGGACACACACTCCAGAGTTCGTTGTTCTTTTACCGTGCTCATATGCCTTTGTGTGAAATTCACAACCATTTATTTTGTAACCATTGCGGGTGACTTGGTCCCTGTCTGGTCCCATAGCTAGGACTTGTACATTAGCCGGAATCGTTGATCCCTTAGTCAAAGCCTACAAAAACTCCATCTTATTAAATGAAGTCATAGTTAACATGGAGTATATATATATATATTACGTGCTTAAAAATTAAACTTACTTTGTCCTTTAGCCAAAGTGCAAAGTTTTTATCCCGATTGATTTGAACATCTTTATCAGTTATGCCGGGATGCTTCACTTTTAACTCGTCATCGTACAATCTATACCATGTTATAAACATTAACATATTGGAATAAATTGTCAACTTAAAAGATAAATTATCAAGTTTACATGTGTACCTCACAAATTCGTCAATCTCCTCGCAATTGAGAAGAATGTAAGTATGTGCAGCATGTAATTCTTGCTCAGAGAGGAATATGCGCTTCCCTTTTCCATAAGCGCGGCCCGATAGACCAAATACAGATAGTCGACCATTTAGTTCAACATTTCCCCCATCATCATGTCTCGATACTCGATTGGCCTTTGTCAAGACTTCGTCCGGAAAATAGTCTGAGACAAACGTAGATATCTCATCGAAACTGTATGCCTCGCATATCGACCCCTCGACATAAGCTCTATTCTTAACCTTTCTCTTAAGGTTTCCCATCACCCTTTCGAAAGGGTACATCCATCTATATTGAACTGGACCCCCAACACGAGCTTCATAGGGAAGATGGATTTGCAAATGCTCCATGGAGTCAAAAAAACCAGGTGGGAATATTTTTTTCAGTTTACACGTGATCTCTATGATGTTCTTCTCAAGTACAGACATGTCCTTCTCATTTAATGATTTTGAACATAAGTCTTTGAAGAAACGACTAAGATCCGTCAAAGCATCCCATATTGGTTTATCAAGCAGATCCCGAAATGCTATAGGCATGAGCCTCTCCATGAACACATGACAGTCATGACTCTTCATCCCTTGCAATTTTCCACCCGTAACACACCTTGCAATGTTTGATGCATATCCATCTGGTAGTTTCAGAGACTTAACCCATGTGCATACATCTTCAACTTGCTTTTTGGACAATGTGTACTTTGCATGCGATTTGACAATCTTACCATTAGGAGATTCGTAAAGTTCTAATCCGGGACGCTTACAAATATCTTTCATGTCCAAACGTGCCTTATCGTTATCTTTTGTCTTCCCCGTAACATTCATCACAGTGTTAAACACATTGTCAAACACATTCTTCTCAATATGCATCACATCTAGATTATGACGAATCAAATTTGTAGACCAATAAGGCAGTTCCCAAAAGATGCTTCTCCGAACCCAGTTATGAGATTCGCCAAACCCATTGATTATATTTGTGGCATCAACCTTACCAAATGGGATAACCGGCAATCTCATCACACGATCTCGCATCTCCGTTCCCGAAAATCGCGGTGCAGGCATATCATTGTCTATTTTCTTACAAAAGTAATAGTTACCAGGTAATTTCTCACCGTCAGGCAACATACTCTTAATGGCCTTCAAGAGCGACTCAAAACACTCATGGCTCATGTTGTGATCAGCCTTGATGTTAAGTAATGTCGCCACTGCAGACAATGTAGTGTGTTTGGTGCAACCATGCCACAATGGCTCGCTACCCTCGTTTAACAACTTAAAGAATTCTTTGGCATCAGAATTCATAGGTTGTTCTCTGCCTTGCTCCCAATCAAAATCTGGCCATGCAATATCATGAACCATTTCATTCATACGATGAGTACTACTGCCAGAATTATGTACTTGTGTGATGCCACCATCTCTTCTCTGCCCATGTGCCCACCAGCATTCTTCGTAATTTCTCATGAACCCAGAAACAAGTAAATGATAGTTTATCATGTCTCTATCCATATAATTTATTCTTACACTTCAAACATGGACATCGTATCTGCGACTTACCATTCATACATTTCGGGTGACTATACGCATACTCCAAAAACACTTGGCAACCAGCTCTAAATTTAGCTGTAGCACCTATCTGGGCACTTGACTTTCGTCGTGCCATCCAACTACGGTCTAAATAGAGGTCCATGATTGCACGGTACCTATGTTGACATGAATTTATTGTATTCCCTTGTTAGAGATTTACAATTCAGCTCAATCCCATTTATGATGTTTATAAATACATATAGATGTATATATACATATATAACATGAGTGTGCATCATATATGATTATTCGGGAATTGAACAAGGATACATGCCAAAACAAATTTACACCGCTTGAGATCGACTACCCAAAGGCATGGTATATTGTTATGGATCTTAAATTAGAGTATGGTCTTATGTCATCCTACATATTTTAACTAACACCAACCTAAAGCCAATAGATTCATAGGGGTAGAATACGAATCATTACATCATATATGGTCTGCATATGCTGCGTATATCAAGATTGCAGAAGAAGGCATACTATTAGTCCCTTAATGTGGGACTATTAGTCCTATGAGGCTTAGCTAAGCTTGGCGTGGCCTCGTGTGGCCTCGCGGCCCCAATCCCAGCCCATCAGCTCTAATAGCCCCTTAATAGGCTCTAGTGGATCACCAATATACTTATAATACTTAAAAAAATTTCACCAGAGTCTTCCCTACAATATGGACTAGCCACATGCACGACGACATGCATATATGGACATTTCTAGGCACCCAAGACACAAACCAAGAGAAATATAAAAATTTCCAATCAAATCGAACAATTACTTGAAGAATTGAATTCATTGATTCATGAAAGTTTACAAGGTTTACCCCCTTGCTCTTCTTCACAAAAAACTTTAAGCTATCCCAACTTCAGTTGAAGTAATATTATTTCGAGTTTTAGGATGTAGTTTTCAATAAATTTTAGGTAGATGATTGATAGTAATATAAAATAACCCAATATTCTTAGGTTTTTCCGCATAATTTCTTTACCATGCTACCAGCCTACCACTACTTAACTAACTACTTATATTTGTAGGGTCAAACATAAAATAAATACACAGTCTTAATATTTACAAAATTCACAAATTGGGACTCTTTTTGTAGGACGGATGGAAGGTATTGTTAGAAAATTACTGTCCTTGGTAACATCTAACTAACTGAAATTCAAGTCTCTAACAATAAATCTTCTAAACCAATTCAGATGCTTCCGAAAAACAAATGATTATTCATATGAATGATTATTCTCTAGCAAACAAAACACACCAAATAAGAATTTTTTTTTTACTTAAAAACGAAATCTTATAAGGAAATTCAACGGAAACATTATTACATAAAAGTGACGATAAAATGAATCAGTTGCTTGACTAGCGACGGCTTCTCAATTTCATTAGGAGGAAGAAGAAGAGAGAATTTATATTAAGAAAACCTAAAATAAAAAGTACATACCAGTGTTTGGTGGGGACGGCGGCTGGCTGGTGGCGGCGGTGGTTGGCCGGTGGTGCGGTAAACTTCTCCTTCTCCTACTTCTCTTCTCCCCCTTTTCTCCCTCTTCTCCCTCTTCTCTCTATGCTGAGCTCCCTTTCTTCTTCTTTTTTCTTCCATCTTCTGTGTCGAGCGAAAGACCTGTTACTGATTTCTTTTAGTTTGATCAGCGACCGCCATCAGCGACCATCTGCGGTCGCTGAATTTTAATGACATGGACTTATCAGCGACCGCATGCGGTCGCAGATGTTAAGTGGTCGCACAAAACCTTGGCGCCAACATTTCGTGCCAAATTTTACGAGGTAAATTTGTAATAGCGACTTCTCAGCGACCGCATGCGGTCGCGGATAGTATTTAGCGACTACTTTAAGGAACGGTCGCAGATGTCGGTCGCTATAAATAGTATCAGCGACCGGATATGCGGTCGCGGATAGTCTTGGTCGCTGTTAAGCCTTTTTCTTGTAGTGATAGAATGTATTATATTTTATTATGCATAGCGTTTACATAGTGGCTGCATAGTGTTTGCATAGTAAATTTCAGAAAAATCACTCGTCCGTAAGTAAACCCGTGAATTTGAAAGTTTTCGTCCGTGAATAATTCTTAACAGTACCATTTTCATTCTCCTATAAATAGGATGCTTAGTTAGAATTAAAAATCACACCAGAATCAGAGAATTCTTCTTCTATAATCTTGAGCGTATTTCTTTAGAGTTTAAGAAAGTTTTGAGGGTAGAAAACAGTGTAAATTTTCTTCAAGAATATCTCCGCTATACTAGTTGGAATACTCTCCTTTTTAAGGTAAGAAATATTATTTTTGTTCAATATTCGTATAAAATAATATTTTCTTTCATACTCTGTAGTATGTAAGTAATATTATTTCGTTTAAGATTCAGAATTCTACACTCATTTTATTATGTTTTGGCTTCTATACTCCACGAAATTAGTAGAATATCCTTGAATTTTGCGCTTCATCCAGTATCTTTTTATGGAAATATTATTCTGAACATTCTTGATAAGTTTTAACTTTTTCATGTTGGAGTACTATTCACTCGAGTACTATACACCCGAAGTACTATTCATGACAAAAATTAATTTTTTTTCTGTCCAAATTATTTTTGATACAATATTATTCTTGAATTTTACTCCATAAAGCAGTATCATGTTGACAATTTGGACATTATTAAATTCTGGATAAATTAAATTATAAATCTTTAAAATTAATCATTTACTTTTATTTAATTGAATTTTTATATCATTGTCATCATTCTCATGCTTATATTGTTATGAAAGTCTTCTTTGGCCCGTAGTGCATAGATAGACTGTTGAATCGTATGATTATGACCAGAGATTATTCGATATAATCATGACCGTAATGTTACAAATGATGTGGTAAAAGTCATCATTGGCCCGTAGTGTATTAATGGACAGTTGTTGGTATGATCATGATCATTGATGATTACACGAATATCCTTGGCCCGTAGTGCATAGATAATTCGTGGACGTGATACTAATGAATATCATTGACCCATAGTGCATGGATGATTCGATGATGTGGATTATTTATTAAGCTGAGTCTCAGCGATAAAATTGATGATAAACTCTTAAATCATAGAAGATAGTAAATATCATGCTTTACTTGACTCTTCTAATGGATTGGTTGTTCACTGCAGTTAAACTTGATGTTTATTATATTTTATCAGTTTAACACTGTTGAAGGTTAACGATAATTTATTCTGCATTATCTTAGTCATAATATTTCTTACTGGGCTAGTTGAGCTCACCCTTTTGCTTTCATTGTTCTCTTCAGGAAGTGAGAACGTAGCCGAGACTAGTCGAGGAATAGAGTGACGGTCCGAGATGGTTGTTTTAGTTGTCCTCACTATTTAGTGTGATAATAAATGTAATGAGGATTGAATTTGAGTTTGGATACTGTCTATGAGACAATATTCGTGTCAAAACTCTCAGCTATGTTTTGTCGTATTTTACACGACAGTTATATAATTAAGTTTGTATTTGAATTTTGTACCAAGTATTTGGCGACTCAAAATAGGTGATGTATACCTATTTTGGGGGTGTCACAAATTGTAGAAGATTCAAATGATTGAGATAAGAATGATTATTTGATCAAATAAATAGAAAATGCAACGAATCAGAGAAAAAAAAAACTTATCTGTGGTAGCGAAACCAGAAACTTACGCTCTGATACCATGATAAGCTTACTGAATTTGAAAAGAAGATCATGGAACAAGATAAAAACCCTTCTTATTAATCTGCATGTTTTTCTCTTATTTAGTTGTGCACCAACTCTACTACTTATACCATCTGTTAATAAGGTACCAAATTAACTAGAGTTACAACTGGCTTTTAACTATGATTAAAAGGTTGTTACATCTGAAATGATCTCATGTGTTGACACTCGATTATGTAATACTTGGTCCAGCTATCATACCTAAGGCATTGCTAATTTTAGCTTGCATAATTGGAACTACTTCTTTATGGTTTTTTAATCCATCATGGTGTGTTGGCGTGCTGCAGATAAGCCATCTTGATAAGCTACTGATACAGCATGTGCAACTGATGATGCTGTATATGTGCTATTAATATTAATCTATCATGTAGTATAGTGTGAGGGCTATGTAATCAGTAATTTTTTGCATGTGCCTAATAGTTTAAGACTACACATTGCATCACTTTATTCCTCACTTCGGAAAATCATAAATTGTAGCAACAAATTCTAACATGACATCTCTCTTTTATTTTTAACAAAAATAGAATTTTGAGATAGTTTCAAGCTAGGAAGGGTAAATTAAACTTGGAATTATTGACAAGATTTTCCGCAGTTCTATTTATTTAACTTATTTTATTATAGTATTTGAAATTTTAACATGGGACTGAGGGAGAAGCTTAATTATGTATTTTCTTTTTCCAAACCATGATATCGATGATTGAAAATAATTAATACCTCTATACAGTGGCGGAACCAAGAAGCTTTTATAGGAGGGTCAAAATATATCTGTAAAAAAATTTATTTATTGACGTATTTATTTTTTTATCTGATACAACCTCAATATATAAAGCTACCTAAAACAGTACAAAGCCATAACCTTTTTCATGATTCGAAATTCAAAAAAGCAATCTTTTTTATCTTCCACTTTCTTCAAACTTTGCACTGTTTATATATTCAAATCTTTTGAGCTCTCAAACGGGAATAATATAATAGAAAAAATAAATGGTCAATATGGTAATGACCCATTTTAAAAACCCAAAAAAACCCGCAAACCCCAGACAGAGAAATTCATCTTCAAGTCGGGTTAAAATTTAAAATTCTGAAAACTAAATTGTTAAAAGATGTAAACATTAAAATTCATCAAAATTTCATAAATCATAATAATTTCATCATTCATATATATATATATATATATATATATATATATATATAAAGAACCCAAAATTTGAAGGTATTTCATCAATTTCATCAATCTAATTTTAATCTATTTCATCAATTTCAGTGTTATTATTCAATATATGCAAATAATCCAAAAAAAAAAACATGACTTTTACCCCAATCCTTTAAAGAACTCCCAAACAAAAAATCATATCATACTTCTAATATCTTATAATATATAAACGTATATATTGAAAGAAAAAATAAAAAAACTGTCCACAACAATCACTCAATCAGCCATGAAAAAAAGTAGAAAAACAAAATTGATCATCATCCACAATAAGTATAAAAACAAAATCATAAACCTGTAAGAGAGTGAGCAGTGGGCAGTGGTGGCGGTGGGCGGGCGGGCGGACGGCGACAGAGGCAGTCAGCAGGAGCAGTGGTCCAGTCGGCAATCACCAGTGGAGGCAATGGATCAATGGAGGCGGAAGCCGCGGAAGAGGGAAGAGGAGACGATGTGCAGAGTAACAGAGGCAGAACTGAAGAAGTAAAGAGCACCAGACGAAGTGCAGAGCAGCAGTGAAGAAGCCCTATTGTCCTAATAAAAAAAAAATAAATTAAATGAAACGACGTCGTTTCATGTTATTAAAAAAAACAAAAAAACCTGCAGTCGGAGAAGAAGACCGGAGCTCCTCGCCTGTTGGCTGGCTGCTGCTCCCTCCCCTCCCCTGCCCCTGCCTTCCTACCGGGGTCAACTGCCCCCCCTAGTTCCGCCTCTACCTCTATATCTATTCAGGCCTTAAAAATAGAATAGATTTCATGTTCAGATACGTATATGCACATCTAGTTAAAAATTAAAAATAAAAGTATGTTGTTTGAGTCATCAGTTATCAATTTTCTCTTTCGTCAGTAAAACAATTTCTTTAAGATTATATATAGAAGTAGGAGCGATCATTTAGTAACAGTTTAACCCCTTGTCCTTTTAGCGACAGTTTAACAGTTTGTCGGTTGTGACAGGCTAACTGTTTGTCCTTTAGCGACAGTTTAACTGTTTGTCGGTTTAGCAATTATTCCTTTTTAGGGACGCTTTTACAAGAAGCCCGTCTTTTGCTTGACCTGAATATAACCTTTAATTATTCCAGCCAAAACGCTTGGGAAATCTGAAGAAAAAAAAAGATAGAAGGATCAGAAAATAAGCTACATTATGAGTTTCTGATCCACCGAATTACTGTCTTTTGACCTTTTGTTTAAGAACTTTGTTCTTATGCATGCATATATTTAACTAGATTAGATCAACAATTTAGGCCTTCTCATAGCTAGATTACTGTTTGATGGGTTGAAGACAGATTCATAGATCTTTTCAATGATGCCTTATTTGCCTAGATCGAGGAAACATTTGAACCAGTACAAAATAAACATAATAATAATATTAATAAAAAAATTAATTCATTAATAAGATTATTGATATTGTTAGAGTAAAAATAAAATAAATATAAATTTATGATTTTATATATGTTCAAACAACACTTATTATTCTAATATAATTTTATACTCTAACAATATCAGTCACCTTTAATAATTAGATTAGTACATTCTTCAACTATATCTAGTAGAACCAAACTTGGATGACTACTTTTATTTATTGAATTTATAGTTAGTAATATTTTTTCAGTTATATTTAGTAATTACTCCTTCCATTCAAAAATATCTGTACTTTTAACTAATTGTACAATTATTAAAAAAAAAATTTATTATGTCAATTTTATTATTAAAAGTACAAACCCTCCCCGCCCCACAACTATTATGAATAGGAATAATTAAGGTCCCTACGCAACTGTACAAGAAGGTAGCGCATAGAGAAGGTAAAAGTGTAATAGATTTAGGGCTATTTTTGTTTGTGAAGATTATACTTTAATATGACTATTAATTTTAAGTGTCTTGTTATTTTTAAATTTAGACGTGAGACTATTAGTCTAGGGTTATAAAATGACTTAATAGTCTATAGACTATAATTATAATTTCGGGATTATAAACTTAGGATTAATAGTCTTGAGATTATAATCGGAATTATAATCCTTACAAACAAACATAGGTTAAGAGTAAATCCGTAAAAAGTAGCACGTAGAGGAGGCGAAAGCCATAAAAAATTTATAGTAAATTCATAAAAATTAGTACTTCAATAATTTCTTCATCCATCCGATTTGTTTTGTGAGTTGGGTTGGAGTAGAACCATGAAAGATTGTTGAGGATGGGAGAAAAAGGAGCTTGAACGATTATGTTTGCAAATCTTACATTTGAAAATTTTGATCTGTAAACGAGAATAAGCTGTACCGAATACTGACACACACAGAGAGGCGGTGGCTGTTAGATGAAAACAGAGACAGAGCTTGGGTTTAAAATTAAAAAGACATGAATTCATGAGCCTACTTTGTATTTTCAAGTAACAAACCCAAACTAAGATTTAAGTGTCCATTTCGTATGTTTCATTGATTTTCTTTTTGAATAAGCACATCATAATACTTAGTATTTTATTAACTTAAAAATAAATTATATATATATATATATATATATATATATATATATATATATATATACACACACACACACAGGAAGGATCAAGAGCAGAATTCTTAAATAGCAGAATGCCTTAAGTAGCAGAATTTTGTCAAAACGACGCCGTTTTATATGGTCGCGGTGGCATTTTTGTAAATACGCGGTGGCATGGTATTTACAAAAATACCACCGCGTCCCTATAAAACGGCGTCGTTTTGATAAAATTATGCTACTTAAGGCATTATGCTATTTAAGAATTATGCTCTTGATCCTTTCTGTATATATATATATATATATATATATATATATATATATATATATATATATATATATATATATATATATTAACGGGTTTGGGGCGTAAGCTAAAATCTCATACCTAAACCTAGCAAAACATGGCCCAAGCCCGCGGACCGAGTTGGCCCGTTCGCCACGTGCTAGGCTTTGGGCGGCAGAATTTTACCCCAGTAAAACTCGGGCGTTTTTGGCCCTCCCGTTTTTGGTCCGGCCCGCCACCCGCCGGGCCCGTTTGGGCCAAACCCAAAAAAATAGCATAAAATAGGCACGAGTTGGTCTCAGCCCGGCCCGTCCGCCACGGGCGGGACTTTGAGCTGCAGAATTTTTGCCCAGCAAAACACGAGCCTTTTTGGTCCGCCCGTTCCCGCCACTTGCTGGGCCCGTTTGGGCTTGACTCGCCCGTTTACCAGGTCTACTCATACCCTATCCTAATCCTATAGGATTTTAAAAATCAGATCCCATTAATGTTAGTGTTGATCGGATCCCATATGGATCGGGTGATCAAATTGTCAGGGCTACCTATATATAAGCATGTTGATTATCCATCAATTTTAACATGGCTCGAGGATATATATATATATATATATATATATATATATATATATATATATATATATATATAGTCCGAATTTTAAGCTCACCAACTCACCCGAACTCACCCTCCTTTAGCGACGGACCCGGCGACGGTTCGGTCATACAACCGTCGTCTATACTTTTAGCGACGAATAACATATAGCGTCGCTAAAAGTATAGACGACGGTTGTATGACCGAACCGTCGTCGGTTCTGTCGCTAAAGGGGGGATGAGCTCTGGTGTGTTGGATAATGGGTGAGCTTAAGATCCGGACCGTATATATATATATATACGGTCCGGATCTTAAGCTCACCCTTTATCTAGCTCACCTTGCTCACCCCCTTTAGCGACGGACCGGACGACGATTCGGTCCGTCGCTATATATAGAATCGTCGCTATATGTTGTCTATCGCTAAAAGCTAAGACGACGATTCTATATATAGCGACAGACCAAATCGTCGCCCGGTTCGTCGCTAAAGGGGGGTGAGCAAGGTGAGCTAAATAAGGGGTGAGCTTAATATCCGGACCGTATATATATATATATATAAAGGATGAACCCCCTTCTCAGACGGATCGTCCGTTTGCAGACATGTTTAAAAAAATTCCAAAAGGCAGAGGCGGTCCCACTAATTGTACTTTGCATGAAGGATAGTTGACTAAAATCTTTTCTTTGCTTTTTGAATGAAGTGGTTGGAATAACAATAATGAGTGGTGACTAAATGTTTGTTTATTAATTGTGTTCAGATTGTGGCATTAAACATACTAAAAGTGAGATATGAAGAAATACATCTGAACATAATTTTTTTATTAATTTGTGATTTTTTTATTAATTTGTTTATTAAGTCTGTTGAATAATTTATTTTATTAGATTGTTCATTAAAATTGTGATTAACTTTGTTTATCACAAATAAACAAATAAAACTAGTGGGTTAAATATAAATTGTGTTGAACATAATCTCAAAAATAAATAAATCATGTTGCACATAATAATGTCTCAAATCCATAACAGTATCCATAAGAAGTTTTTAATATGAAAAAAAAGTGTCAAATTCAGTAGCAATAAAATAAGAACTCCAGCCTACTAGAACGAGACGCCAATTATGTGGATAAGTAATTGTCGTCATCTTCGTCACATTGGGAAGACCTACACAAAAGTCAATAAAAATAGTTTAAATGGAATTATATGAAATCAAATTCAAATGACAAAAAAAAGAAGAAGATGTATTACCGAATTTGAAGCATTGGACAATTTCTTTTATCATGTGCTTGTCCAATTTTGCCACATCCACGACACATTCTCGATTTTTGGTTTTTAGCCCTTCCTAATGCCTTTTCTTTTCCTCCTTTCAGTCTTTTTCCGCACCCCTTTGCCTGCACTTGACTCGGTTCTTGAAGTGTATAATCACAATTTGAACTCAATCTTACTGAACCAATTTGACTGCTTTTCTCGCCGGTAACTCCTTTACTTTTATCACCAAGATTCAATTGATTAATTTCAACAAGTGCATAACTCAAAGAATCCCTATATATCTTAGTTCCTTCTACACTCACAATGGCCTTATCAACTACTTCCAAGGATTCTTTAATCAATTGAGTCCGCAACATGAGATATGGTTTGTCATCACTTATCTCGATTCCACTGTCATCTTTAACATTCCCACATTTTGCAGATTGAGTTCATCTCTTCAATATGTACTGATTTGGAAGTTTCTCAAGGTCATGGAATTTGTTCAAATATGCTAAAAGGTGGCTACAAGTAATTCCAGCACTCTCAATGTGACGCCCCCAAAATTAGGTATACATCACCCATCTTGGGTCGTCAGATACATGGTACAGAATACAAATACAACTTATTAATACAACTGTCGGGTACAATACGACAAAACATAACTGTGAGTTTGAATACAATTATTGTCTACTAGAGACTATACAAACTCAAAAGGAGTCCTCGTTACAATTATTATCACACTATTTAATAGAATAGTGAGGACTACTAATACTATCATCTGGTCCGTCACTCCGTTCTCCGACTCGTCCCAGCTATATTCTCATTTCCTGAAGAGAACAGTGAAAGAAAGGGTGAGCTCAACTAGCCCAGTAAGAAATATTATGACTAAGATAATGTAGAATAAATTATCATTAGCCTTCAACAGTGTTAAACTGATAAAATATAACGAACATCAAGTTTAACTGCAGCGAAACAAGCAATCCATTAAAAGAGTCAAATAGAGAATAAAATCTACTATCTTCTATGATTTAAAAGGTTTTTCAACACTGTTATCGCTGGGACTCAGCTTAATAAAATAATCCACATCATCGAATCACCCCTGCACTATGGCCAAGGATATTCGTGTATTAATTAATGGTCATGATCATTCCAACAACTGTCCATCAATGCACTACGAGCCAATGAGGACTTTTACCACATCATTTGTAACATTACGGTCATGATTACACCGAATAATCCCTGGTTATAATCATACCAAGTCCATCTATGCATTACATGACATAGATGACTTTCAACATTTTATAAACATGAGGATGATGACAATGATATAAGAATTCAATAAAACAAGTTCAAAAATTAATTTATCCAAGAATTAACAACGTCCAAATTGTCAACATGATACTGCTTTGTGGAGTAAAATTCAAGAATGCTTAGAAGAATATTTTCATGAAAAGATACTGGATGAACCGCAATTATCAAGGATATTCCACTAATTTCATGGAGTATAGAAGTTAAAACTTAACCAACTGAGTATAATAAAGAATGGAATAACAAAAGAAATCACCATGCATGCGATAGACCGCACATACAGGTTATTCCAACAGAATAATAAATAATGAAACCAGGTCTGGCGTAAAACGCACAGACAGGATATTTCAACAGAATAATATTAAAGACAGAACTAGGTCCGGTGTAAAACACACAGACAGGATGTTCCAACAGAATAATAATAAAGACGGAACCAGGTCCGGTGTAAAACACACAGACAGGATGTTCCAACAGAATAATAGAAGAATGTCACCAAGTATAGGGTAGACCGCGTATACAGGTTATTCCAACAGAATAATAAAGAATGGAATAACAGAAGTTCTCTTCATGAATACAAAAGAAATAATACCCCTTACGGGTACAACAAATAATATCCCTTACCGTTTTAAAGAAGAACTGAAATAAGGAAATAGTTAAGTAGCAGAATATTTTTCTTCTCTCTCTCTATAGTTTCTCTCTCTAGAGTTCAGTGAATTCGTATGAAATAATGAAGGAATGAGCTTCTATTTATAGGAGAATTGAAGGATGCTATTGGACTGTACAGTAGGAATTCAGACGAAATCAGTTGCTGATTCACAGCTCCACTGATCCAACGCATCAGTAATCTTTGTCAAAGAGTTAGCCAATGAAAAAAAATGAACACATGCCACATTAAAAGCCTTGACCAATTAAAATGCTCCATAATTTACAAGTTGCCAAATCTGCTGCATGATTGAAAAAAAATTTGGCCAATAATATTCAAGATTGAAAAAATCAATCCGAATCCTACCAATTCTTCCTTCTTCTTTTCTTTCCAATCAACATCCCACTATCATATAAATATATATAAAATAATAATGCTTCTCTCCACCACAACCCACTAACATAAATATATAAATAACAATCACACACCTGCCAATAATATACTCCTCCACCCACAACACACCACTAGATAATAATTCTCCCACTAAAATCCACTACCACACACACACTCCTACACACACGAAAACACACACACACGCACACACAAAAGTCATATATATATATATATATATATATATATATATACTTTATAACTTTCGTTCAATAATTTTGAAAAACGGGTAAACAGGGATCCAAATAATAAGTAAAACTGAGTGACTTCTCACGTAAGCATCAATAATCAATACCGTGTGCTACTATGCAACCACGCGTATTACTGTACTTTTAACACCGGGTGTTTCAACAGTTAACGGTAAAACTTCCGCCGTTATTTTCATAAAATATTTTTGTCGTTTTCTCAATCCGACAATAATTCCGTTGCGGAGTCCACCAATGATTGTACCGTCGTACGGATATTTCCCGACAAAATGAATATTCCCCGACCAATCGAATATAATATAACAACTTGCATACTATGCAAAATTTATAAATATTACCTACAAATATAACATTATATCAATTTCACTCCATAATATTCAAAAATAATATTTATAGAAAATTCATCTTTATTCAAAAAGTTGGGGTTTTACACTTAAATTTCTTACAACTACATGAAGCGTAATCCAAGTCTTTTTCATAAACAATCTCCCTCACTTTGTACTTATCATCACCTTGTTTTTGAATGTTGTACACGCGTTGATTACCATAATCTCTAATATGGTGAAATCTATAATTCAAGAAGCTCTCCCACAACTCATCTTGAAAATCAAAAAACAATTCACATGTGTACACATCAACCATTTGCAATAAAAAAGAGTGGGTCATTTTTACCTTAGGCTTTTCAATCACGTCTTTGTTGTCGGCCTTTAATTCTTCGTCACGTTGGCGTGTAAGACCCCTACCAAACTGAATCATAAAATCCACTAGAGAATTTTTTTTGTTAACATATCTCTTAAAGAATGCATGTGCACTCTCGCCTCGTTGGCTACTTGACATACCTGCTGAAAAAACATGATTCACATAAGCAAGCACCCATGTCAAATGAATTTCATACATTGACTTCAACCATTTATTATCACTTAACCCACTTATCTGAACAAGATCCTCCCACTTAGAATCAAACTCTTCCTTACTTTCTGAATTCAATATACAATCTGAAAAGTTCCTATAGAACTGAGCATATTTAAAAGAATCTAACTTCTGAGAAAACTTTGTCAAAATGTGCTAACTACAAAATCGATGATAAGTACTTGGAAGAGTCCTAAAAATAGCATTTGTCATCGCTGGATCTTGATCAGTTATAATCATCTTTGGGGCATCACCTGGCATAAATTCTAGGAATTTCTCGAAAAGCCAAATAAAGAAACTTACAGTCTCATCAGATAAGAAAGCACAAGCAAAGACAATAGTTTGACCATGATTATTAACTCCCATCAATGGTGCAAAGATCAATCCATATCGATTGGTGTTGTATGTAGTATCAAAGATTACCACATCACCATAAAAGTTGTAAGCCTTTCTAGAGGTTCCATAGGCCCAAAAATAACACGTAATACGATTTTCGTCATCCGATTCAATTTGAAATGTGAAAGAAGAATTCTTGCTCTGTTCCAATTTAAAATACTCAAGCAACATCCCACCATCATGGCCCTTCATCTCATTACGTTTATCCCTCTCGTGATTATATAGGTCTTGTTGCGTACAACCTATGTTTTGTATCCCCCCTGCTTGAACTCCAAGAAAACTAAATTGTTGATGTGGTGGTATATTGACCATGCCAAGTTCTTGTGTTAAGCATCTTTGGGCACTAGAAATACTACGGTGAGATCTTAATAGGTGGACTTTTCTTGGGGTGGACAATGGGTGACTATGCCCCTCAACAAAAACACTCACAACAAAAAACCCAAATTTTGACTTCAAAACAGCAATCGTGGCTTTGCAATTGTATTTCAAATTCCCTCGACGCCGTTGTTTATCAATATCTGCCACTATTGAACCTTGTCCTTCCTTAAAACAAACATATTCTTTCCTAGTGATTTCACCACCTTTATTCTTTTGTGACCAACTTCGAATACTAAAACCGGCTTCTTTTGCATATGCATTGTAAAAAAATTTAGCATCCTCTAGTGTTTCAAATTGATGTCCTTTTTTAGGTTTTAGTTCATCTCTCACTTGAGGAATGTAAATCGACGAATTTTGTGCTCCCTCGACTTCAAACTCCATATTTTCTCCACCATCTTCTTCCTCATTCAATTCAACATTATCACAACTCTCAAATTCCATTCGCACACTGTCCATTTTCAACAACTCTGTAATAAAAAAAATTGAACAAATATTTCATCTTAAACAAATTTAATACATAGGTTGAACAAAGTTAATCACAATTTTAATGAACAATCTAATAAAATAAATTATTCAACAAACTTAATAAACAAATTAATACAATTAATTAATGAACAGACATAATAAACAAATAAAAAATATAATCACAAATTAATAAACAAATTTAATCTCTAGATCTGTTACTTGTTTGTTTGTTTTTTTTTTATAATATACTGTGAGAGAGAGAGAGTGAGAAGAAATACCTTGTCGTCGGAGAGAGCACAGACAGAAAGAATGTGTTCAGATGTCGTCGGAGAGAGCACGGACAGAGAGAGCCTTTTCAGTTGTGTTCAGATGTATTTCTTCGTATCTCACTTTTAATCTGTTAATGCCACAATCTGAACATAATTAATAAACAAATATTTAGTCACCACTCATAATTGTTATCCCAACTACTTCATCCAAAAAGCAAATACGTGGCCTCTTCCTCTACCTTTTGCATATTTTTTTTTAACATGTCCGCAGACGGACGGTCCGTCTGAGAAGGGGGTTTTATAAAGGATAATTATATATATTGCGAATGTTTTACGTCAACTATTTGTTTGGCAGTTATGTGAATAAGTATTAATAGTAACGTGTTTGGACTAGGATCCTCTCCATTTCAAATGAAATGGAGAGTCTCTATTATTTGTATATTATCCATCATCATCTCTCTCTCCCATCATCATGATGTCACATTCCAAGACATTTTAATAAGTGGGGTTCTCTTATAATTATTATCAATCTCATGTATTGATAAGTTTTGCAATGGTAAGTCGGCATAAATTTATCACAATACATAACAGGACTCATATTTAAAAGCATCACATCTAATTCAATTTTAAATTTAAAACTCAGTGAGTTGACTCGGTTGGCACATGAATTCACTCATTCACAATGGAATACAGATTTTAATAAGCTAGCTGAACACTTTTATATCCTTCACAAATGGTGCCAGATATGAGATATGTACATATAAATACATCTAGAAAGAATTTACTTAGAAATGGGAAAAAAATGTCCAAACTCTATGACATTAAATCTCACGCTCAAATTGAGTATGCAAAATTAATTAAAGATACTTCCAACTCTTTAAAAATTCAATTTATAAAATTTTAAATATATTGCAATTAAATATGATTTATGAATTTTAACAAAAATAAAAATATTTACAATGTTTTCCAAAGCTGCTAGATTGTTTTATTTGCTTGTTTCGTTCAAAACGAAAGATAAGAAAAATTGTTAAACAGCTTCCCTCTAACTATAGTGTGACAGCTAGGTAATAAGCAGCAACATTTTGTTGAAAATTGGGTCGGGTTAACCCAATTTTTCACCTATAAATTCATCGACCAGATTCAATGAATCGGCTAGATTCAATGTACCAAACTCTACACTAGTGAGATTTTAACTTGTCTATCCCATGATTTGGATTGCAAGTTGGCTCATTATGCTAACTAGCATGTGTGTGTGTGTGTGTGTGTGTGTGTGTATATATATATATATATATATATATATTAGTAGAACCATTTGACAGTCTTTTGAGGACGATGATTATGGACATTCCCATTCATTGGATCAGAAAGGTGAACAGAGATATGGAGACACTACCAGAAAATTGAGTATCTGAAGGGAAATCTAGAAATGTTACCCCTGCCGGCGCCCGTCGCTGATAAATCCGTCGTTTAAAGGACAAAGGTGAATTTCATATGCTTAATCGAGTCAGTTGCGATTAATTTTATGCACCAAGTATATGCATGATTCAGTTTTTCTACAATAGAAATAAACAGGACTACACAATGGCTTCCATGTCCATGACTCAGTTTTTCCTCATTTTGTCCCAGTTTTAAGATGGTACGAGTGTTTGAAACTGTTTGGATTGAGAGAATATGAATGAATAAAATGAAAAATAGTGTATATATTTGATGATCGTCGTTTTGGAGAATAAACCATTCCGGTGAAATAAAATTCATTCCATCTCCTTGAATTTTAATACATGTGGGAAGCGGTAGCAGAATCAAATTCATTTCGATGTGGAATGGATATATGTAATAATTTTATTATCATATTACACCACCCACCACCACCAATAATCAAACATACACTTGAAATACCTTAAAATTATTATATTCTCTCTTTCATTCCATTCCTTCAATCCAAACGAAGTATAATTAGACAATTTCTTTCAATCGTTCTATTAAAGATACATTTGAAGTGCAAAATTTCACAATTCAAAATCACTACAAATTTATTAGATTTTATAAGTACAACAATTATGGTTATTATATAAACTAGCTTAAAAGTATGCTAATCATGAATTCCTTCAATCCTTTAGGTCATTATACCACTTGAATTCTTAATGGTGACATCTATATACAGACGACGATTCTATATATAGCGACGGACCGAATCGTCGTCCGGTCCGTCGCTAAAGGGGAGTATGCAAAATATGTTAGATAAAGGGTAAGCTTAAGATCCGGACCGTATGTGTATATATATATATATGAGCAATAATTCATAGCATATATTTGATATGGATCAAAAATGGGCAAATAGCATATATACTATCCGACGTTTCATATATCAACGGCGAAGATTAAATAGGATAATGCGGCGTACTCCGCTAATACTACTAGCGGACGGAGGTTTAGCACAAATTGGACGATTATACCCCCAAGTCCGCTAGTATCAGTGTGATGCAGAAGATGGGAATCGGGATGTTTTTATCTGTCATAGCCATGATAATTGTAGGCTTTTCTAGTATAGCTCTTTCGGACTAGCCTTTTGAAGCTTTGTTTTTTCCTCTTAAAGGGTAAAGCCTCTCAAGGCACCATTAGCAATCTTCTCCTTGATAAGAATTTAGAACACTTCCGATCCCATTATGAGCAAGTAAAATGCGTCATACTTCTCAAAACTTAATTCAAAAAAGAATTATTGTTGTTATTAAAAAGAAGAAACTTAATTTTAATAGGAGTATTATTTTGAAAAGAAATTTATTTATAATTGAAATTTTATTTTAGAAGTGTCTTATATTTAATAGGAAGATGAGAGTTATGAATACTCCGTAAGTAGAGTATTATATTTAGTTGTTTAAGTGTAACACAATTAAAAGTTATGTAGCATCTTAAGAGTTGAGAAAGTGTGTAAATGAATTTTGTGTTTATGTAAGAGAATTTTTGCAGCTTTTATATTCTGTACATAAAAGTTGTACTATTTGAGAGAGGGTTTTGCAGCTTTTATATTCTGTACAAAAAAGTTGTACTATTTGAGAGAGGGTTTTGCAACTTTTATTTCGTGAAAAAAGTTGGGTCGTGGAGACTATAATAGTATGTAACCTCAAGTTTTAAGCTCTAAAACTTGATAGCAGTCCGTAATTTTTAAGTATCGTAAAGTAGATATTCGGAGTTCAGTCCATAATTTTTCCTTTAATATAAGGTTTTTCACGTTAAATATTATATTGTTTTCTCTCTTTTTATTTATTGTTTGATTTTCGTCAATTTAATTCCCAACATAAAATGCCAACAAACATCCTTACCTTAGTCAAATGGTGTATCTAAACTTATATGTGAGAAGAACTTATGAAACTAACACTTTCACTTGTTGAAAATTTCTGTGTTTATGACCCTACTCCCATGATTAACAGATGAAAAGAAAAAACAAAAAATAAATTTTGCATATTTGTACCCATTTTAATAGAAAAATAATAACTCGTTCCATTTTTTTTTTATATTACCAATTAAACTTGTAAAAATAAGTGATTTTTTGTTTTGTAATTATTGTATGTAATAGGCTCATGGGCAATATGGGTAGATGATGAATAAGTAAACGAAACTAATATTTTCACATGAAAATCGTCGCTATAGATCCTATAACGATAATTTTTATCGTCGCTATACATCTATAGTGACAGACACTTTTCATATAAAAATATCAATTTCCATAAAAAAATTGGAGTCTTATTTATTAAGGACAAATTAGTCACTTTCATATATTTGAGTGTGCAGCTATTAATTTAGAGTGTGCATATATCAACACCAGCTTGAACAATAATTGGTAAATACCTAGAAAGGACCTTTAGTTTGAATCCCTTCTAACTTGCTTAATATGCAAACCAATTACACTTTTCATAGCATGCTGACATTGTTATTCACGCCCCCACAATATCATCTTCCCTTTCTCCCTTAGGTTTCCCCGCAGAACAAAACAATGGATGAATGATTCCCACAAACCCTACCAAAAAGTTAAAAAAATAATTAACCATTACCCTGCAAAAGAAAAAAAAAACAATTTCAATGTAATGGAATTAGTATGTCTATATTTCACATCACATTACACGGTCATAATTTTCTAATTAAGAATCCTAGAGGTTGAATCTAATGAGGTTGCAAACCAAAGTGGGTACTTACATATATAGTACATTTGGATGTTGGAGAAAATAGTTAACACAATGATCATGAATACTATAAAATAATTGTGGTTGTTCCTCAATGAATTTATCAAACATTTAATGCGTTTGAAATTTCAAAAATAACTAAACGCTACCGTTTGAAGATCGCCGCGTTTAACTCAAAATCGTCGCGTTTGAAGATTAAATGCACCGTATTGATTACCAAACACACTAAACGCTACGGCTGCAAACGCTACAATTCATACCGCTACACCAGCATTGATTACCAAACACACTAAACGCTACCGCTGCAAACACTACAATTCATTCAATCCCCTTGATTTTTATTCCGTGTGAGAGGTGATGAAATAAAATTAATTCTAATAGAATGGATATATGGGATAATCTTGTCATCATATTACGACATCCACCACCATCAACAACCAACCAAACATATAATTGAAACAACTTAAAATCATATTTTTGCTTCCTCCATTTCATTCCTTCAATGGAAAAGCATCATATAGTTTCAAACAAAAGAATGAATCTTTTAGCTCATAAGGGCATCATAATACAAGTGCCGGCTCATGTTTTTGCTACTTATCTTACAAACTACAAAAGTTTATTACTTTTTTATATCTACCTTCCAATTGCCTCCATTTTATAAACATTGTTCAACCATCTTCACAATCCACTGGACAATTACAGTTTGTCACCATTGTTCCTAACGCCATTTAAATCCCTAACCAGCTTAGTATTCCTCGCCTTAAAATGAAACTTTCTACAAACTCTACCCAAAAGTCAAAAAAAACTTTCATTGATCCCCACATCGCAATCACCACTCATTCCTACAAAACCCATCCTCCCACTACTCCTAGAAAAAATTTTGACAATTTTTACCTTCGATGCCGAGCCCTCCGATCCCACGCTCCAAATCTGCTCCCGAAATCTCCACAAAGGAAATTCTCCCATTCGACAAGTCTACTCGATCTAGCAACTCAGCTAAAGGAACTGCATGGTCAAAGAAAGCCAGAAACTTTATAACAAGAAAGGAGTCGGAATTAACTGAAGAAAGCCTCGAGGAATTTAACAAAAGAAATGCAGTTCTAGAGGAGAAGAGGTATTCTACTAGTAGTCCTTACTATAAAGGGCTAACTGACTTCACCCTAGATATAAATAAAGAAAAACCCCCGGTGGTGGTGTCGTGTCCGATGATCGTGATCAACGATGCAGCTTCAGTTGCCTCGAGCAGCCGCTCGAGTTTTGTCATTACGATGCAACAATTGGGTACCTTTTGCATGTTCTTTAGACCCAAGGAAGAGAAAGAGGGTTCGGCTAAGACATCGTTGTCATCAAGGACTCAAATGGACACAGATTTTGAGAAAAATGGGAAAGAAGCTAAAAGTAGTTCAACAGAGAGCAGCACTATTACTCCTTTATTGAATAAGGGGAAGCCATTGAGGGAGAGAGTTTTGTCGCAAGACTATGCCCCACCACCACCACCACAACAAATATCACCGCCACGATATCTGCCACCAACACAAACATCACCACCAGTAGAACCATCAGAGACTAAAAAAGTTGCCTTAAATACACAGGAAATAAATGATAGTGAGGAGGAAAGGATGTTGTTCACTTGGGCAGACAAGTATCGGCCTAATGCTTTAAGAGATTTCATCTGCAATCGAGAAACAGCGATTGAACTGCAGGCAATGGTATGATAACCCTTCTGTTCCTATTTTTTTGGTGTTTGAAATAAATAATAATAGAGCTTGATTAACCTTGCAGGCGAAATTAGAAGACTGTTGTCACTTCATATTTGAAGGACCTCCAGGGGTGGGAAAGAGGACTATGATTTCGGCTTTGTTGCGCGAAGCCTTTGGAGCTGACAAAGTACAGGTAAAAACATACAAATCTTATGTGGGCTGAGCAAAAAACTGGTAAAACTAAATAACCGAACCATATTTTTTTAAACGGAATTATATATTTGGGTTATTCAGTTACTTGACTATATTCGATAATAACCGTATTACATTTTGGTATATGATTTTGGGTTTGGGTATGGAAATTAGACTATTTGGGAAATCGAATTAGAAACTTAAAAAATTTAAAATACTATTTTAATTAGATTTTGTCTCATGGATTATGAACTTATGTATTGTTAATTTGAAATTATTAAACTAGTTTATGAATTATTATAGTTGTGAATTGTGGTTAAATATTATTTGGAAACTCAAATGTGAAATTTGAAATGAATTTTTTTGTTAGGTAAAAATTGAAAATTTGGTTCATATTTTGGTTATATACCGAATAACCGAATAGTATAATTCTGTTATTCGGATTTCGATTATTCAAATAGTACATATTTCGGATACTTGTTCAGATAGTGAAATTGTATGAAACTCATTATTCGATTACAACCGAATAGACAATTTGTTTCAGTTATAACCGAATACTTACCCTTGATGTGGATATATGTTATGCTTTATTAGGGACTAACTAGATATTAAAGCTTGGAAAGAACCTAGGAAAACTTTAGAACATCTCAAATAAAATTGAAAATTAGAAATTGGATAATCCCTCCATCGTCCAAAGGATGTACAAAGCACATTTTGCACTCAAATTAATAACAGTAGAAGAAAGAGAGCAAAAAAACTTTCAACTTTATCCTTAGTGACCCACAAAACTACATTAAAGGACGAGTCTTTCTTTTTTATATAGTAGTGGACCTCATTAAATGACATATTTACCCTTTACTTTATGTACTTATAAAAAAGTTGTACCTTAGGCCATCCTTTTGAGGACAGAGGGAGTAAAAGTTAGGATTCTATAAGCACGTAGTTCAAATGCATAAAATATTGGTATCTTTTGTGTAGGTTTAAATCCCCAATCTCATGAGTTTTTGAATATTCAGCAACTGAAACTAGTTCTCTTTGCTATATCCACAGGCAAGAGAAGAGAGCAAGGAATTTTACTTTAAGGTAAACTGAGAAATTTCAATTCGTTTATCCAGATTATAACTTCTCAGCTTATTCTCTGATTTTTGTACTGGCTTTAAATGATGATGCAATTTCACAAGGATACAATACCAGAGTGTATTAAGCAGAACTAAGGACATGATATACTGAGTTAGTGATAAAGGGAATGATTTAATGGATCCTAAAACTTTGAAGAAGAATTGGGAAACTTTCTCCTACATTCTTTGGGAGCTTTTCCTAATTGTACCCTCTGTTTTATTGTCAGACATCTTTTCCTAAGAAAGCCTTATTCTAATCAGTAGGATTCTAAAAGGAAGTCAACAGTAGTTATTTATGTGTGTACCGGTTGCAAGTAAATCAATCTGTGTCTATTGTCTGCGTCCGTAAAATACCTCAAAATATTCAACAGTATAAACATGTATAAATTTTTATGTTATGAAAGCAACTGGAAGGAACGGAAGTACTTTTTAAATGCATAAACGTAATATATATGTTTTTGCACAAAAAAAATTCACAGCATAATCTCAAATGACCGAAATGAATTTGTTGCAGGGGGAAGCAGTAAGCAGTATCCATGTAAACATGAAGCTATCTTCTCAACATGTAGAAGTGAACCTATCTGAACTAGAAGGGTACGAGAAGCATGTCATAGTTGAACTCATCAAAGAGAAAAGTAACAAGTTATCAAACAATGCATTGCTGTGCAATCATGATAATTGTCGAGGTACCTTTAAATCTCTCCCCCACAAAGATAGTACTGTGCTTCCAAATAACACATTGTCACTTGATGTGTGTATGGGCATGCTTTTTTATATATATTTGGCAGCTATCATTCTCTACGAGGCAGACAAGCTATCAACAGATGCCCTACTATATATAAGATGGCTATTAGAAAGATATAAAGGGTGTAAGAAGGTCTTCTTTTGCTGCAATGACATCTCAAAACTCCAGCCAATTAAGTCCCTGTGCAGAGTAGTTAATCTCCTTCCACCTTCTAATAAAGAGGTGACAACATCCACTATTTGAACTCGCAATAAGTTTAGCACATACCTATATCTTTAAGTTGTTGAGAGTTCTCTTCCTTTCTTCAGATTGTGGAAGTTTTAGAATTCATAGCAAAACAAGAAGGCATTGAATTGCCACACCAGCTAGCTGAGAACATTGCAAACAACTCCAAGAACAACCTACGACAAGCCATTCGTTCCTTTGAAGCAACCTGGAGATCTAAGTAATACATATTCAGCGCTTTGTTGTTCAATATGTATAAAATGTTAGAATTATTGTTTTCCTCTAATATAGTTCTCATTTTCCCCTTATCTACACATTTTGTCTTCTGCAACAGTAATTGCAATCCTCAACTGAAGGAGGATCAAGAAATCATGACAGGATGGGAAGAAGCTATTGCAAAAGTTGCCAAAGATATAGTAAAAGAGCAAAGCCCAAAACAGTAAGTCACATTAAGCATAAGCAATTTTAAGGATAACAATGAAGATTTTCAGGGATTATGGCAATTATCACCAACTGTCCTTTGCAGCTTATGTAATGCAGCTGACTATCTATTTCAGACCTAACATGCAATAATTTACCATCGTTCGCAGGCTATTTATCATTCGTGGGGAACTCCAAAAGCTCATAGAGCACAATGTATCCCCCGTGTTCATATTCAAAGTAAGAGCTTCCTAGCCTTATATGCAACTTAATAAAGTTGATAAATTTTACTAATCAATGATATTTATGTGCAGACTTTAGTAGTAGAACTAAAGAAGCACTTGAGTGAGCCATCGCAGATATATATTGACAATTTATACAAGGAATACAATGTATGAACTACAGTAGTTAAAGTAGCCGAGTCCTATTTCTATAATCAGTTTTAAATGGCAGAACTTTAAGTTAATAATTATTGTTTTTACGTAACCAGAGGGATGATGACAGTGACGAGCGTTTTGCTTTCACACGCAACCGGACCGAGGAAATGAGTAAAAGACATAATGATCCAGCTAGAAAGGATGTTCATCATTTTATGAGGATTGAAGGTAAACTTACATCAACATGACCTTATATACTTGGTGATTTGTCCTATGATGGTATAAACCCGTGCTAATGATTTAAATCCTTTGTTCAAAATGCATTAGGGATATTAAACATGTGTCAGCCTACCTATATATTCACTTCTGCATATAACAATTGTGAAAATGGCCAGCTCTTCACATTCAGATTCAGTATACAAGATATATACTTGAAAGCTTACTGCTTGAATGAGGAAAACACAAAAAACAGTAGTTTCTTATGAAAATATGGTCCTTCTAGGGAACACCCTATACCAGCTTTTTGTCTAAAAGGAATTAAGAACTCGCGAAGAATAATTGACTAATGATATTACACCTGGTATAAGCTGGGCATGTTCAAGGAATCACCAAGCTTATGATACAAGAACATCCATTTACCTACTATCCGATAAAAATCATGACAGCTAATCTTTAACCCTAACTTAATTTTGCTAAACTGCTACATAGACCCTAACTAGTGCCCATTCCCATACTTGAGACCAAACTTACCTACTAAAACTTTTTGGAAAGACTGTAAAATGTCCAGAGAGATTGGTCATAGATTCTATAATCTGTGAGGGAAAGAACTCTTCACAAATAAAATGTATAAGAGCATAAATGATTTGGGACCCTTATGATTTAATTATATCTCACACCTAAAATAATTATCCATATCCATCAAGAATTCTCTTCATTTTCTTTTTATTCATACATTTCACTTAGTCCTCCTATGAAATTGATTCTAAATCCTAGTGTTCAGTTATCATGTTTTAATTCCTCCATACAGCAAATTCAGGTCAAACTATGATTGACTTGCACCTTTATGGATGACAAGTCATAATTTGTATCTATTTCCTTGTCCATGCAACTAATAACAAATTGAGTTCAATTCCAGAGTTCATAGCGAAAGTTATGAGCTGGTACAAGGGTTTGGCTGCAAAGAATAAATTACATGACAAAGGAAAATGTGAAGACATCTTGATTCCACCGAAAGTCCATGACATGAAGATGAAGGGAAAACTTGATGATGATATCTTGATTCAACCATTCTCTAGCGAGAAGTAGTAACGTTCATATAGCTCCAACAAAAGAATTGGTTTATTCTAAACAATTCAGCCATTGCTGAACAATACAACTTAAGAATAAATTGGTTAACCAAATGATATCATGAATTGATATTTGCTAAGCATGATTTCCATAGGTGTACATGTATGAACAATATTTCGCCACTGCGGGAATGGCTTTATGTTTGTTTTATCTATTTGTCAACTAAAAGTTTTACTTCTAGTCCCAGACCAGCAACTACATGTATATTTTATTTTATCTGGCTTAAATATAAATTACTAATTTTTTCGATCAAGGGATTTAACTTTTAATTTTTTTCACTTTGGTTCAATTAAAACGCCATGTCATAAATTGATGACATGGCAAGGACACCTAGCTTATAAATGCTGATGTGTTGAAAAAACAAATTAAACTCAATTTTATCATTTTACTATTTTAAAAGGGTAAAAATGTAATAAAACACATAAAAATTAATATGATTGAAACATTTTCTCATTCATTAAATCAAGGCTATATCAAATTTATTAATCCAATTTAAATTAAATCTAATTCAGTTAAATATAATCATACAAACCAACATTCATTCCTTAATAAAAATGAAGTTATTAACCAAACATTAAAAAAATCGAACCAAAATCAAGAATAAATATAGTCAGCATACTTTCTTCATTCTTCTCCCTATCCTCCTCTTTTACTTCTTCTAGGGAAAAATCCCAGATCAAAGTCTATCTCATTACAGGCCATCAAATTCAAATCAACTCATCATTTTCTTCATCTCAAGTCTTAATTCATCACCTTAAAGTTACATGATGAGGAAACTATTTCATGTGGCTTTCTAACAGCCAATTCTACTAATAAACAGGAAGGGGATTAGATTGTTCTAACCGCCTGTGTTATGCAAATATCTTATCCTTTTTTTCTTTAAGTTAAGGGTACCCAAAAAGTGGCATCTAACTGAGGACGACTTTCTGGGAAAAATGAAGTGACTGGGTAGTTCAGCTATTGTCGCAGAGGAGAGAGAACAAGAAAATGATTGGCGCAAATTCTTCTTCTACTTCTCCCTTTAATTTTTATTTTCTAATAAATTTACTCAGATCTGGGGTTGTGGTGGTGTCACAAAACGTCATATCAGATGAAAAAAGTAAAAATAAAGGAGAAATTGTTAAGGGGTTTTGGTTGTTGATAGAGATCTTAATTTGTGATGCTAGGGTTGGTTGATTGAAACTACAATTAGGGGCAGCTGTGGAGTTTTGATGCTTGGGTTGGTTCCATAAAATGATTTAACCTAAATGATAAATAAATCTTATTTTGCCTCATAATCATAAACATACCATCTATCACAGTCACGTCATCAATTTATAATGAAAAAAAATAAAGAGTTCAATGTCTTGATTGCAAAAATTGAAAAGATAAGTGGAAAAAGGTAAAGAGTTACACACAGACACACATGGATGGGGGAAAAGAGAGACCTATATTTGTACTCTCTTTTTTAAGGTGGAACCCACAGCCACTAGCCTTAAGGTGTGCACTAAATAAGCCACCCAGTGCACACAATACCACACTAACAACGCAAAACGGCTAAACCCATTTATAAAAATTGTATTCGAGTGTATTTATATTTTAATTCCCATTAAGGGTTAAATTTTAAATATAATTTGGTCTAATTTTTCTGTCTAATTTTCATATTCACATACAATTTTTGAAATAAAAATTATTTTGTTCCCGAGTGTATAAAAGGGGAGGAAAACTTAATTTTTAATTTTACATTAGTATTTTATTTGTATAGTGATTGTGATGTAAGGCCAAAAGCTTATACTGCGGATTATAAAATAAAAAAATGTGTTATTTAATTTTCCATTTAAATTCAAAATTTTAATAGGTAAAATTTTGATTAAAAAATGACCAATATTTTCATCCATTTCTTTCCTTTTATACTATTCTTTCTTTGTCTTCGTAGTGTTTCAAATAATTTCTTGGTCTAAAACCAAAATATATTGGGGGCCAAAACATAAGAGGATGCCCTGATTAAAATCCCAGTGGAATCCCTGGTCGTAACATGATGTCGAACTCAAAAGCGGAGTAAAAACATTTGCCTTATACATTTAGCATGTTGATTATATAGTGAAAAGTCGAAGAGAGTTTTGTTAATTTGTGCCTCTTTTTATGATTCTATTAAATTCTTACACAAACAATACATGTCATCAATATTGTAGCCAAATTTTCATTTTAATTATTTTTTTAAACTTCTCAACTTAAATTTAGTTTGATATGGTCTTGCTACTTTAAAATGTCAAATGCTAGAATTTCTAAAGATGTCGTTTAGGATTACAAGGATTAACTTCATTTTATCAATTATTAATTCCAATATCTATCGCACAACTATCTTCTAAAAAAGAAAATATGTGTGTGTGTGAAAATGATCCATATATAGTACTTGTTATGGATTAAAAATGGACAAACATTATTATTAGTGTCCAATACAAGAATCAACGACCGAAATTTCGAATTGAAAAGTTAATGTCCGTAACTATTACTAATAGTACCAGATAACGGATGTTGTTCGTTATTAATAGTAGCAGATACCGCTTAAAATAGTATTGTCGTCTGCTACTATTAGGACTGAGCAAGGAATCAAATTGGAACCGAAATCGCACTAAAAATACAAATATTAAAATTTCCGTAATCTACATTAAAACATAATTTTTTCTAATTATTTGTAGATTACGGAAATTTTAATATTTTAATAAATATTTGTTATTTTTAACATTTATCGCATAAGTTCATAATTTAATTTCCATTTAGTGTTCAATACAAGAATCAACGGCCGAAATTAGAATTGAAAAATTCATGTCCGCTACTATTACTAATAGTACCAGATAACTGATGTCGTTCGCTACTAATAGTAGCAGATACCGCTTAAAATAGTATTGTCATCTGCTACTATTAGGGCTGAGTAAGGAACCAAATTGAAACTGAAACTGTACTAAAAATCGTACAAACCGCACCAATTAAAATCGCACCAACAGTTTCGGCGTATGTGGTGATTTTAAGTGGGTTGAAAAACCAAATTTACAGTTTCAGTTTGGTTACTAGCCAAAATCGCACGCATAAAATCGAAACTGCAGAGCATGTGTGTGTGTATGTATGTATGTATGTATGTATGTATGTATGCATGCAGGACCAGATGTAGTACAGGGGCAGGAAGCATGCGAGGAGTAGAAGTCAACAACTCATTGTCTCTTTCTGCTCTTTCATGGTTGTTTCTTACAAGTTGTATTACTCAGTTTATAGTATGAATAATCTGCATCTATTAATAGCCTCTTTTATATAATTCCCTTCAAAGAAGCTATTATTAATATTATCTACTAATTATACCAAAACAATTTGCTTCATGATTTCCGGAACTAATTAGCATCAACATAATTAGATTAGCCAGTAAGATTGTCCATTAGTTTGATTTGTTTATTATTATCTTTGGCAATGATATTGGTAGTAATTAATTGAGCATGATCAAAAGTTGATGGGATTAGTCTTTGTTATTATGCATTTCTCATTGTTTCCTATCATTGTTTGTGTAATAAATTGCATAAAGTTTTGTTGTTTCAATTGGTTTTGGAACCGAAATCGCATCAAATGAAACTGCACCACACAGTTTAAAACCGCACGTACCGCACCAATCACAAGCGATTTTATGTGCGATTTTGAATTTGTTAAATCTCGCATCTAAGCAATTTCGGGTGATTTGAGTTTCAAACCGCACCATGCTCACCCCTGACTACTATTAGTAGGGGACGTGAATTTTTAAGCTTTAATTTAGGTCGTCGATTTTTATATTGAATGATAGAAATTATGCATACACATTTTTGATTCATAACAAATACAAATTATGATGATTACCCTTTATATATATAATTAATTAAAATACAATCAAATCTCATAATTGTACTATATATATATATATATATATATATATATATATATATATATATATGAGGTTCCATCCACATCAACCGGTTGCTATGGAGCAACCCTTTTTTGGCTTGTTGAAATTTCGGGTGGAGCAAAAAAAAAAAATCAAGAGGCCAAAAAGGGATTGCTCCCCTATATATATATATACATAACAATCTCGATCTATCATATTTACTCACACATCATCATCATCTTGGTTGTTGTTAACGCCAAGATCTTTGATGACGTCCCAATCACGTAAGACGCCCTAATCCTGCACAGAAAACACGATCAACACCAAAAGCTTGACGGCTGGACCGTCGGGGGATAGCTCCGGCGTGAGAGTCAATACAGGTGTTCAAGGTTTAACAATGGAGGGTATAAAAAATCTCTAGTGTGTTTTTTCCAGATAGAAAGTGTATGCGTACCTTTTGTTAGGAGACCCCCTTGCTAGGTTATACTCTCATACTCGATTTTTTGTGCCACCAACCATGATCTGACACAGCCCCCTGCTTCTCTATGATCTCAGTCGTGTGCATGCAGGTTGTCACCTTTTTTGTACTATACCTGCCGCCGGCTGGATAAAATCCCATCCACATTAATGATATGCAGCCTTTTTGTCAACTGCTCTTCCTTTTCATCATTACAAGTCAAGGGTCTAGATATTAAAAGATTTAAGGGACCGGCCGCTTGACCCAGCCCATTATTAAGGAGATACAATAAAGGTAATATAAATGTTAAGCCCAATGACTATAAGACTTAATAGTAAAGGTCCACTAGGCTAATTAAATGGGGAGGCCCAATCCGCCCGGCTCAGTAGAGAAAATATCGTGACCCAACATTGCCCCCCAGTCTTTTATTAAACAGGATGTTTAATGAAAGAGTATAAATAGCATCGGGAAAGAGTATAAATGGCATCGGTCCAAGGCAAAAGGATTTATAATAAAGTCAATAAAGGCCCAAAATATAGCTTACCGAAGCCCATCTGATGAACATCAAATAACAACATTAATTAAGATCGGAAGTCCATTTAAAGAGCCTACTCCAGCCGAACATACAACAACAAATATTTCACCGCCTCTCGAACAATTCAGACCTTCGCCACAAAAACCATCCTAATCTGGATCCAGGCTCGAAGCTGTGGCGACACCGATGATCATCGGTTCGGCAATAATTCCATCATGGAACTGATGGGTGAAGGAGTGAAATATCAGACTAAAGGAAGTTGGTATTTGACCATCAGTTTGAACTGATTGATTAATATTGATCATCTGCAAGCAAACGCTATCTTCGGATACCTCCGTCTCAAATACAAAGAAGCCGAAGAGGATACCGAAGAGAATATCACCCGAAGGGAGAAAGACATTCCGAAGTCTATGTTGGCAAAAGAAAGAAGCAACCTTGACATTGCTCTTCTCAACAATGAAGGACTTCGGAAGGATCTCGACAAGGTCAAAAAAGAGTTGGAGACGATCAAGGCCACACATCGGGTCATCACAGATATAAATGTCGACCTGTTTCCGAAGAATGAAATTTTGACGAAGAAGAATGAAGATCTAGCCGAGTCCAATCAGAGACTGGCGAAGCAAAATAACAATATCCACGCTAAAGAGGCAGGATATATAGCACTTCGTCAAAAGCTTTGAAGAGGGACTCCGATAACTTCGGGCCCTTGGGAACTTGGATCTGCCACTGACCGAAGATATTTGTAAGGAGATCCAAACAGAATACAGAAAACCGCCAAGCTGAACGATGAGATCGTCCATATATATGCCAAATGATATGAAATCTGCCGAAGTAAAGGCAAGAAAAAGCTCGGGCCAATGTAGATCCATCTCTTCTAGACTCTTCAGATGGTGACGATGACAAGGACGAAGCCTGAAGATGACCTCTCCTCATCTTTAGCTATAGAACTTTCTGTAAAAATTCTAACTGGTTGTGAACAGTTAATATTAAAATATCAACTTCGTGCCTTATTACTTCTGAGTGAACATTTCTTGTTAATAATTGATCATCAATCAACTTGAAAACTGTTCAAGTGCCTCTTACCTTAAACCGTTAGTCAATAATCAAGCAAATTATATAACAGTTAAGAAAAATGACAATATAATCCGAACTCAACACTTGAACAAAATAAAGTAATGCATACTTATCGTTACCGAAGTGTGAGACAGATCAGTCAATAAGGTGAATTCGGCTGATCCTCCTTGCACCATTAAGATCTTGTTTACCACTCGGGGTAGAACAAGTATATAAGGATCCAGGATTTCGGTGACCATTGCTTTACCACCCTTGGTAAATACAATATAGGATCCAGGATTTGACTACCACACGGGGTATCAAATAAATTGGCTACCATCGAATGGCCAGCGAGTCCTACCATACCTCCTTACTTCGGTGACCATTGATTTACCACCCGTGGTAAAAACAATATAGGATCCAGGATTTGACTACCACGCGGGGTATCAAATAAATTGGCTACCATCGAATGGCCAGCGAGTCCTACCATACCTCCTTACTTCATTGTGACCTTAGGGCAAAGACGAAGAGGACCAGTTGTGAAAAAGTGAATTTTTTGTGCTGAATCTGAACTTGACAGCCTGCCGCATTGATTGTCCGAAGTAGAATATTTGTCTACACCCAACAACCATGAGCTCTGCTTCTGCTAATTGGGACATAAACCTCCTCAAAGCTTCTTCTGAACGGCCCGGTCTTTTGCAGCTTTAGATGAATTTCTCCGAAGATAAGTACCCCCAGGGCGGTGTGCCCTCAGTGGATTCCCGTGAGTGTGATTTCTGGATCTATTTCGGTGGAGATTTTTGTCACTGTGGTGAGAATACTCGAGCCAGAATGCCTTATTTGTATTATAAGGTACTCTCTGGATCAACTTATTCGTCTGCTGCAACCATAATCCCGAGAACCGATATAGTGAGGTACCCTCTTTGGATGCTCAGGAGTATGGTTCCTTGGTCTTCTTCGATCATGAGGATCATCTTGAGACATGCCTTCAAAGTGTATAGACTGCTTTACTACGTCTTTTAGACTGGACATAATTGGACGCCTCGTCCTTCAGCTCTGCCATCCGAAGCATCTGCTCCAGCTCTGGCATCCAAAGGATCTGCACCAACTCTGCCAACCGAAGGATCTGCACCAACTTTGCCATCCGAGGGATCTGCACCGAGTTTTCCATCCGAAGGACCTGCTCCAGCTCTGCCAACCGAAGGATCTGCACCAACTTTGCTATCCGAAGGATCTGCACCAACTCTGCCATCCGAAGGACCTGCTTCGGCTCTGCCACCCGAAGGACCTGCTTCGGCTCTGCCATCCGAAGCATCTGCATCAACTTTGCTATCCGAAGGATCTGCACCAACTCTGCCATCCGAAGGACCTGCTTCGGCTCTGCCATCCGAAGGACCTGCTTCGGCTCTGCCATCCGAAGCATCTGCATCAACTTTGTCATCCGAAGGACCTGCTCCAGTTCTGCTATCTGAAGGGCCTGCTTCGGCTCTGCCACCCGAAGGACCTGCTTCGGCTCTGCCATCCGAAGCATCTGCATCAACTTTGCTATCCGAAGGATCTGCACCAACTCTGCCATCCGAAGGACCTGCTTCGGCTCTGCCATCCGAAGGACCTGCTTCGGCTCTGCCATCCGAAGCATCTGCATCAACTTTGTCATCCGAAGGACCTGCTCCAGTTCTGCCATCCGAAGGGCCTGCTTCGGCTCTGCCACCCGAAGGACCTGCTTCGGCTCTGCCATCCGAAGCATCTGCATCAACTTTGCTATCCGAAGGATCTGCACCAACTCTGCCATCCGAAGGACCTGCTTCGGCTCTGCCATCCGAAGGACCTGCTTCGGCTCTGCCATCCGAAGCATCTGCATCAACTTTGTCATCCGAAGGACCTGCTCCAGTTCTGCCATCCGAAGGATCTGCTTCGTCCGCCATCTTTGCCAGCTTGGCAGCCTTGTCGTCCTGATCACTTCGGTGCCGAGTTCTAGGTGGGGTGCCTTCTACTCGCCTTCGGCCATGATCACGTTCCTTGTCAGCCGCAAAGACCAACCTCCTTCGGGCTTCACTACGGGCTCTCGAACGAGAACCCCCTGAATCACGCTTGAAAGCCATACTCTCAAGAGTATTTTTGAAAGGACCCAAATGATCCTTAACTGGAACACGAGGCAAGGGTGAACTTACAGCCATCGGTTGTCCCTCCGGTGTACTAGTTCTACTCCTCACCATTCTTTTCGACGTAGAACAAATGAAACTTTGTGATTGAAAGCTCTGAAACACTAGAACTCAGCCCTCCTTCTAGTGCCAATGTTAACGCCAAGATCTTTGATGACGTCCCAATCACGTAAGACGCCCTAATCCTGCACAGAAAACACGATCAACACCAAAAGCTTGACGGCTGGACCGTCGGGGGATAGCTCCGGCGTGAGAGTCAATACAGGTGTTCAAGGTTTAACAATGGAGGGTATAAAAAATCTCTAGTGTGTTTTTTCCAGATAGAAAGTGTATGCGTACCTTTTGTTAGGAGACCCCCTTGCTAGGTTATACTCTCATACTCGATTTTTTGTGCCACCAACCATGATCTGACACAGCCCCCTGCTTCTCTATGATCTCAGCCGTGTGCATGCAGGTTGTCACCTTTTTTGTACTATACCTGCCGCCGGCTGGATAAAATCCCATCCACATTAATGATATGCAGCCTTTTTGTCAACTGCTCTTCCTTTTCATCATTACAAGTCAAGGGTCTAGATATTAAAAGATTTAAGGGACCGGCCGCTTGACCCAGCCCATTATTAAGGAGATACAATAAAGGTAATATAAATGTTAAGCCCAATGACTATAAGACTTAATAGTAAAGGTCCACTAGGCTAATTAAATGGGGAGGCTCAATCCGCCCGGCTCAGTAGAGAAAATATCGTGACCCAACATTGCCCCCCAGTCTTTTATTAAACAGGATGTTTAATGAAAGAGTATAAATAGCATCGGGAAAGAGTATAAATGGCATCGGTCCAAGGCAAAAGGATTTATAATAAAGTCAATAAAGGCCCAAAATATAGCTTACCGAAGCCCATCTGATGAACATCAAATAACAACATTAATTAAGATCGGAAGTCCATTTAAAGAGCCTACTCCAGCCGAACATACAACAACAAATATTTCACCGCCTCTCGAACAATTCAGACCTTCGCCACAAAAACCATCCTAATCTGGATCCAGGCTCGAAGCTGTGGCGACACCGATGATCATCGGTTCGGCAATAATTCCATCATGGAACTGATGGGTGAAGGAGTGAAATATCAGACTAAAGGAAGTTGGTATTTGACCATCAGTTTGAACTGATTGATTAATATTGACCATCTGCAAGCAAACGCTATCTTCGGATACCTCCGTCTCAAATACAAAGAAGCCGAAGAGGATACCGAAGAGAATATCGCCCGAAGGGAGAAAGACATTCCGAAGTCTATGTTGGCAAAAGAAAGAAGCAACCTTGACATTGCTCTTCTCAACAATGAAGGACTTCGGAAGGATCTCGACAAGGTCAAAAAAGAGTTGGAGACGATCAAGGCCACACATCGGGTCATCACAGATATAAATGTCGACCTGTTTCCGAAGAATGAAATTTTGACGAAGAAGAATGAAGATCTAGCCGAGTCCAATCAGAGACTGGCGAAGCAAAATAACAATATCCACGCTAAAGAGGCAGGATATATAGCACTTCGTCAAAAGCTTTGAAGAGGGACTCCGATAACTTCGGGCCCTTGGGAACTTGGATCTGCCACTGACCGAAGATATTTGTAAGGAGATCCAAACAGAATACAGAAAACCCGCCAAGCTGAACGATGAGATCGTCCATATATATGCCAAATGATATGAAATCTGCCGAAGTAAAGGCAAGAAAAAGCTCGGGCCAATGTAGATCCATCTCTTCTAGACTCTTCAGATGGTGACGATGACAAGGACGAAGCCTGAAGATGACCTCTCCTCATCTTTAGCTATAGAACTTTCTGTAAAAATTCTAACTGGTTGTGAACAGTTAATATTAAAATATCAACTTCGTGCCTTATTACTTCTGAGTGAACATTTCTTGTTAATAATTGATCATCAATCAACTTGAAAACTGTTCAAGTGCCTCTTACCTTAAACCGTTAGTCAATAATCAAGCAAATTATATAACAGTTAAGAAAAATGACAATATAATCCGAACTCAACACTTGAACAAAATAAAGTAATGCATACTTATCGTTACCGAAGTGTGAGACAGATCAGTCAATAAGGTGAATTCGGCTGATCCTCCTTGCACCATTAAGATCTTGTTTACCACTCGGGGTAGAACAAGTATATAAGGATCCAGGATTTCGGTGACCATTGCTTTACCACCCTTGGTAAATACAATATAGGATCCAGGATTTGACTACCACACGGGGTATCAAATAAATTGGCTACCATCGAATGGCCAGCGAGTCCTACCATACCTCCTTACTTCGGTGACCATTGATTTACCACCCGTGGTAAAAACAATATAGGATCCAGGATTTGACTACCACGCGGGGTATCAAATAAATTGGCTACCATCGAATGGCCAGCGAGTCCTACCATACCTCCTTACTTCATTGTGACCTTAGGGCAAAGACGAAGAGGACCAGTTGTGAAAAAGTGAATTTTTTGTGCTGAATCTGAACTTGACAGCCTGCCGCATTGATTGTCCGAAGTAGAATATTTGTCTACACCCAACAACCATGAGCTCTGCTTCTGCTAATTGGGACATAAACCTCCTCAAAGCTTCTTCTGAACGGCCCGGTCTTTTGCAGCTTTAGATGAATTTCTCCGAAGATAAGTACCCCCAGGGCGGTGTGCCCTCAGTGGATTCCCGTGAGTGTGATTTCTGGATCTATTTCGGTGGAGATTTTTGTCACTGTGGTGAGAATACTCGAGCCAGAATGCCTTATTTGTATTATAAGGTACTCTCTGGATCAACTTATTCGTCTGCTGCAACCATAATCCCGAGAACCGATATAGTGAGGTACCCTCTTTGGATGCTCAGGAGTATGGTTCCTTGGTCTTCTTCGATCATGAGGATCATCTTGAGACATGCCTTCAAAGTGTATAGACTGCTTTACTACGTCTTTTAGACTGGACATAATTGGACGCCTCGTCCTTCAGCTCTGCCATCCGAAGCATCTGCTCCAGCTCTGGCATCCAAAGGATCTGCACCAACTCTGCCAACCGAAGGATCTGCACCAACTTTGCCATCCGAGGGATCTGCACCGAGTTTTCCATCCGAAGGACCTGCTCCAGCTCTGCCAACCGAAGGATCTGCACCAACTTTGCTATCCGAAGGATCTGCACCAACTCTGCCATCCGAAGGACCTGCTTCGGCTCTGCCACCCGAAGGACCTGCTTCGGCTCTGCCATCCGAAGCATCTGCATCAACTTTGCTATCCGAAGGATCTGCACCAACTCTGCCATCCGAAGGACCTGCTTCGGCTCTGCCATCCGAAGGACCTGCTTCGGCTCTGCCATCCGAAGCATCTGCATCAACTTTGTCATCCGAAGGACCTGCTCCAGTTCTGCTATCTGAAGGGCCTGCTTCGGCTCTGCCACCCGAAGGACCTGCTTCGGCTCTGCCATCCGAAGCATCTGCATCAACTTTGCTATCCGAAGGATCTGCACCAACTCTGCCATCCGAAGGACCTGCTTCGGCTCTGCCATCCGAAGGACCTGCTTCGGCTCTGCCATCCGAAGCATCTGCATCAACTTTGTCATCCGAAGGACCTGCTCCAGTTCTGCCATCCGAAGGGCCTGCTTCGGCTCTGCCACCCGAAGGACCTGCTTCGGCTCTGCCATCCGAAGCATCTGCATCAACTTTGCTATCCGAAGGATCTGCACCAACTCTGCCATCCGAAGGACCTGCTTCGGCTCTGCCATCCGAAGGACCTGCTTCGGCTCTGCCATCCGAAGCATCTGCATCAACTTTGTCATCCGAAGGACCTGCTCCAGTTCTGCCATCCGAAGGATCTGCTTCGTCCGCCATCTTTGCCAGCTTGGCAGCCTTGTCGTCCTGATCACTTCGGTGCCGAGTTCTAGGTGGGGTGCCTTCTACTCGCCTTCGGCCATGATCACGTTCCTTGTCAGCCGCAAAGACCAACCTCCTTCGGGCTTCACTACGGGCTCTCGAACGAGAACCCCCTGAATCACGCTTGAAAGCCATACTCTCAAGAGTATTTTTGAAAGGACCCAAATGATCCTTAACTGGAACACGAGGCAAGGGTGAACTTACAGCCATCGGTTGTCCCTCCGGTGTACTAGTTCTACTCCTCACCATTCTTTTCGACGTAGAACAAATGAAACTTTGTGATTGAAAGCTCTGAAACACTAGAACTCAGCCCTCCTTCTAGTGCCAATGTTAACGCCAAGATCTTTGATGACGTCCCAATCACGTAAGACGCCCTAATCCTGCACAGAAAACACGATCAACACCAAAAGCTTGACGGCTGGACCGTCGGGGGATAGCTCCGGCGTGAGAGTCAATACAGGTGTTCAAGGTTTAACAATGGAGGGTATAAAAAATCTCTAGTGTGTTTTTTCCAGATAGAAAGTGTATGCGTACCTTTTGTTAGGAGACCCCCTTGCTAGGTTATACTCTCATACTCGATTTTTTGTGCCACCAACCATGATCTGACACAGCCCCCTGCTTCTCTATGATCTCAGCCGTGTGCATGCAGGTTGTCACCTTTTTTGTACTATACCTGCCGCCGGCTGGATAAAATCCCATCCACATTAATGATATGCAGCCTTTTTGTCAACTGCTCTTCCTTTTCATCATTACAAGTCAAGGGTCTAGATATTAAAAGATTTAAGGGACCGGCCGCTTGACCCAGCCCATTATTAAGGAGATACAATAAAGGTAATATAAATGTTAAGCCCAATGACTATAAGACTTAATAGTAAAGGTCCACTAGGCTAATTAAATGGGGAGGCTCAATCCGCCCGGCTCAGTAGAGAAAATATCGTGACCCAACATTGCCCCCCAGTCTTTTATTAAACAGGATGTTTAATGAAAGAGTATAAATAGCATCGGGAAAGAGTATAAATGGCATCGGTCCAAGGCAAAAGGATTTATAATAAAGTCAATAAAGGCCCAAAATATAGCTTACCGAAGCCCATCTGATGAACATCAAATAACAACATTAATTAAGATCGGAAGTCCATTTAAAGAGCCTACTCCAGCCGAACATACAACAACAAATATTTCACCGCCTCTCGAACAATTCAGACCTTCGCCACAAAAACCATCCTAATCTGGATCCAGGCTCGAAGCTGTGGCGACACCGATGATCATCGGTTCGGCAATAATTCCATCATGGAACTGATGGGTGAAGGAGTGAAATATCAGACTAAAGGAAGTTGGTATTTGACCATCAGTTTGAACTGATTGATTAATATTGACCATCTGCAAGCAAACGCTATCTTCGGATACCTCCGTCTCAAATACAAAGAAGCCGAAGAGGATACCGAAGAGAATATCGCCCGAAGGGAGAAAGACATTCCGAAGTCTATGTTGGCAAAAGAAAGAAGCAACCTTGACATTGCTCTTCTCAACAATGAAGGACTTCGGAAGGATCTCGACAAGGTCAAAAAAGAGTTGGAGACGATCAAGGCCACACATCGGGTCATCACAGATATAAATGTCGACCTGTTTCCGAAGAATGAAATTTTGACGAAGAAGAATGAAGATCTAGCCGAGTCCAATCAGAGACTGGCGAAGCAAAATAACAATATCCACGCTAAAGAGGCAGGATATATAGCACTTCGTCAAAAGCTTTGAAGAGGGACTCCGATAACTTCGGGCCCTTGGGAACTTGGATCTGCCACTGACCGAAGATATTTGTAAGGAGATCCAAACAGAATACAGAAAACCCGCCAAGCTGAACGATGAGATCGTCCATATATATGCCAAATGATATGAAATCTGCCGAAGTAAAGGCAAGAAAAAGCTCGGGCCAATGTAGATCCATCTCTTCTAGACTCTTCAGATGGTGACGATGACAAGGACGAAGCCTGAAGATGACCTCTCCTCATCTTTAGCTATAGAACTTTCTGTAAAAATTCTAACTGGTTGTGAACAGTTAATATTAAAATATCAACTTCGTGCCTTATTACTTCTGAGTGAACATTTCTTGTTAATAATTGATCATCAATCAACTTGAAAAATGTTCAAGTGCCTCTTACCTTAAACCGTTAGTCAATAATCAAGCAAATTATATAACAGTTAAGAAAAATGACAATATAATCCGAACTCAACACTTGAACAAAATAAAGTAATGCATACTTATCGTTACCGAAGTGTGAGACAGATCAGTCAATAAGGTGAATTCGGCTGATCCTCCTTGCACCATTAAGATCTTGTTTACCACTCGGGGTAGAACAAGTATATAAGGATCCAGGATTTCGGTGACCATTGCTTTACCACCCTTGGTAAATACAATATAGGATCCAGGATTTGACTACCACGCGGGGTATCAAATAAATTGGCTACCATCGAATGGCCAGCGAGTCCTACCATACCTCCTTACTTCGATGACCATTGATTTACCACCCGTGGTAAAAACAATATAGGATCCAGGATTTGACTACCACGCGGGGTATCAAATAAATTGGCTACCATCGAATGGCCAGCGAGTCCTACCATACCTCCTTACTTCATTGTAACCTTAGGGCAAAGACGAAGAGGACCAGTTGTGAAAAAGTGAATTTTTTGTGCTGAATCTGAACTTGACAGCCTGCCGCATTGATTGTCCGAAGTAGAATATTTGTCTACACCCAACATCCATGAGCTCTGCTTCTGCTAATTGGGACATAAACCTCCTCAAAGCTTCTTCTGAACGGCCCGGTCTTTTGCAGCTTTAGATGAATTTCTCCGAAGATAAGTACCCCCAGGGCGGTGTACCCTCAGTGGATTCCCGTGAGTGTGATTTCTGGATCTATTTCGGTGGAGATTTTTGTCACTGTGGTGAGAATACTCGAGCCAGAATGCCTTATTTGTATTATAAGGTACTCTCTGGATCAACTTATTCGTCTGCTGCAACCATAATCCCGAGAACCGATATAGTGAGGTACCCTCTTTGGATGCTCAGGAGTATGGTTCCTTGGTCTTCTTCGATCATGAGGATCATCTTGAGACATGCCTTCAAAGTGTATAGACTGCTTTACTACGTCTTTCAGACTGGACATAATTGGACGCCTCGTCCTTCAGCTCTGCCATCCGAAGCATCTGCTCCAGCTCTGGCATCCAAAGGATCTGCACCAACTCTGCCAACCGAAGGATCTGCACCAACTTTGCCATCCGAGGGATCTGCACCGAGTTTTCCATCCGAAGGACCTGCTCCAGCTCTGCCAACCGAAGGATCTGCACCAACTTTGCTATCCGAAGGATCTGCACCAACTCTGCCATCCGAAGGACCTGCTTCGGCTCTGCCACCCGAAGGACCTGCTTCGGCTCTGCCATCCGAAGCATCTGCATCAACTTTGCTATCCGAAGGATCTGCACCAACTCTGCCATCCGAAGGACCTGCTTCGGCTCTGCCATCCGAAGGACCTGCTTCGGCTCTGCCATCCGAAGCATCTGCATCAACTTTGTCATCCGAAGGACCTGCTCCAGTTCTGCCATCTGAAGGGCCTGCTTCGGCTCTGCCACCCGAAGGACCTGCTTCGGCTCTGTCATCCGAAGCATCTGCATCAACTTTGCTATCCGAAGGATCTGCACCAACTCTGCCATCCGAAGGACCTGCTTCGGCTCTGCCATCCGAAGGACCTGCTTCGGCTCTGCCATCCGAAGCATCTGCATCAACTTTGTCATCCGAAGGACCTGCTCCAGTTCTGCCATCCGAAGGGCCTGCTTCGGCTCTGCCACCCGAAGGACCTGCTTCGGCTCTGCCATCCGAAGCATCTGCATCAACTTTGCTATCCGAAGGATCTGCACCAACTCTGCCATCCGAAGGACCTGCTTCGGCTCTGCCATCCGAAGGACCTGCTTCGGCTCTGCCATCCGAAGCATCTGCATCAACTTTGTCATCCGAAGGACCTGCTCCAGTTCTGCCATCCGAAGGATCTGCTTCGTCCGCCATCTTTGCCAGCTTGGCAGCCTTGTCGTCCTGATCACTTCGGTGCCGAGTTCTAGGTGGGGTGCCTTCTACTCGCCTTCGGCCATGATCACGTTCCTTGTCAGCCGCAAAGACCAACCTCCTTCGGGCTTCACTACGGGCTCTCGAACGAGAACCCCCTGAATCACGCTTGAAAGCCATACTCTCAAGAGTATTTTTGAAAGGACCCAAATGATCCTTAACTGGAACACGAGGCAAGGGTGAACTTACAGCCATCGGTTGTCCCTCCGGTGTACTAGTTCTACTCCTCACCATTCTTTTCGACGTAGAACAAATGAAACTTTGTGATTGAAAGCTCTGAAACACTAGAACTCAGCCCTCCTTCTAGCGCCAATGTTAACGCCAAGATCTTTGATGACGTCCCAATCACGTAAGACGCCCTAATCCTGCACAGAAAACACGATCAACACCAAAAGCTTGACGGCTGGACCGTCGGGGGATAGCTCCGGCGTGAGAGTCAATACAGGTGTTCAAGGTTTAACAATGGAGGGTATAAAAAATCTCTAGTGTGTTTTTTCCAGATAGAAAGTGTATGCGTACCTTTTGTTAGGAGACCCCCTTGCTAGGTTATACTCTCATACTCGATTTTTTGTGCCACCAACCATGATCTGACACAGCCCCCTGCTTCTCTATGATCTCAGCCGTGTGCATGCAGGTTGTCACCTTTTTTGTACTATACCTGCCGCCGGCTGGATAAAATCCCATCCACATTAATGATATGCAGCCTTTTTGTCAACTGCTCTTCCTTTTCATCATTACAAGTCAAGGGTCTAGATATTAAAAGATTTAAGGGACCGGCCGCTTGACCCAGCCCATTATTAAGGAGATACAATAAAGGTAATATAAATGTTAAGCCCAATGACTATAAGACTTAATAGTAAATGTCCACTAGGCTAATTAAATGGGGAGGCTCAATCCGCCCGGCTCAGTAGAGAAAATATCGTGACCCAACAGTTGTCATATATAGCTCCTACCATTCGAAACCCTACTTCTTAGCTTTGAATGGCTGCGATGCTTTTGACCAAACTTCAACCTCCCATTATCCTTGAGTCGTTGCCTTAACAAAGGGTCAATGATCACACACTCCGGTAGTGGAATAGGGTACCTCAATGTATCGTAACAATACGAATAATACATATATTTTTCCCTAAATTTCTTCATCGCCATTCGTTGCTTAGGCGTCACAGTAGCAGCATAGTCCAAATTAGTATAATCTTCGATTTGGTCGCACCCAGAGCTCAAGACTTGTAATTCTTCTATAGGATCCATGGAACAGCCATGGAGGGTTAAATCCGTAAATTCAGCTACAAACGGAGCATACTCGTACTTCACTTTGTATTTTCCACCGGAAGTCGCCCAGTTGGAAGCATCCCAAATGGTGGCGTATAAAGACATTGGCTTCGAAGGGTAGTCTGCTGCCATTGCAGCACTGCGGATTATTTCCCTAATTGGAATCTCATCTATGTAAAAGCTGCATTTAATATGTAAGAATACAATATGAAACACTTAATTAATACTTTAAATGGACTAAAATAAGCATAGTTATGATAATCATTAGACTTAAAATGGGCAATTCTTTAATTTATTTATTTTTCAAATTTTACTTGGCCCTAACCCAAATTTTAAGGGTAAATTTGTCTTTACCATTATTGAAAGTATTATCAATATTAGAAATTTAAATACAAAAATAAAAGCAAACATTAGAATTAAAATACGAACAAACAAACAAAAGTTCAAATTTCATAAAAAAATAAATAAATGGGTCGGGTTGGGGTCGGAATTTGAATAGATTTAAGTGAAATTTTGGAAAGAAAGCATAATTGAAAACAATTGACCAACAAAAAATAAACTTTAAGAATAATTTTGACATTAATTAAGTGACAATTTGGAGAGAGAAGTGTCATTCGGGTTTCATTTATTGTTTTCACTGGCCAAATATATGAAAATATCTATATATATATGTCTATGTTGATACATATTTCTTTAGCTAGGCCAACAAACATTTGACTAAGCTTGCATGGTCAAATTTGGAATAGCCATGCACCTTAAGATGCATTATGTATTTAAATTAATAAACGCATATATAAAACATATTCCATGCATTTCCAAGAGCATGCAACACATTAAAAAGTAAAAAATTAAATTCCATTTTCTTTCTTCAATTTGTACTATATACTACTACTATTACTCTAGAAGATGAAGCATATTTTAAAAATGGCATGAATGAATGCAGGGACGGATCCATCTTAGGGGCAGAGGAGGGCAATTGCCCCCACTAAATTTTCAGGGGCCAATTTGTCCTCCCTCCTCCCTCCGCCCATTGCGGCCGACCGGAATTGTCGTTGTCTCCAGTTTAGGGTCTTTCCGTTTGGACCGGAATCTATTTATGGGTGCAAAACCTATCTCCAGTGTCGCACTTATTTGACTATTTTTCTCCTTTAATTTGCAAATTGGACACAACAATTCTTCAATTACGAAGAAAGCCCAGCTTGACAATCTGCATGTTTTGTGGTGGAGGGTGGCAAATCAGAGCCCCAAATTGAAACAAATCTTATTCGTTCGTATGGAGGAGAGAAGGGAGAAAAAGAAATCGGAGGAGAGAAGGGAGAAAAAGAAATCGGAACAGTTCGCTTATCTCGTCGCGTCTGTCATGTCTAGTCTTGGTATTACGTCCTAGGCCGTCTTGGCAGTGTACTATATATTCGCTTGGCAAATGGAGATAATATAATAATATTGTTTAATATATATCTATTTCTCTCTATATATACACTATTAATTTAGTTCATTTGTAATCTCTTAGCATGGATTGGGTTATTTGTTTTGGTGGTTTAGGGTGGAGAAATTCCCTATTCGGATATGTTTGGTACATTCACACTCTCATTTGTCGCTTTTGTAATTATTTAAAATGAGACTATACGTTGACTCATCAAAAAAATAGATTCAAAGATGAATGGATGAACGATTGTTTAATAACTTACATTATTAAACATAATATTTTTGTAGGTATTAAAAATGAGACTATCATGCAACAATTTCAAGTTATGAAATCTCGAAAATTATTATTGTAAACAATCATTATTTAATTGTGTGATTTATTATATTATATTTTTATTTGTTATTGAGATTTTTTTAAAAATTTAATCTCACTGAACCAATAGGCTGGATCCGCCCCTGCATGCATGTTTGACTTAATTTTCAAGGGTGGGATTAAAAACTCACATGATTTTTTTGGTTGTCCATAAGATGCTATAACGATGAAACTCTTTAGAAGGGTCAAACCAAAGAAAGTATCTCTCTTCTCTTCCTCTACTTGTGCTTCCATTTCCGTACAAATTCGTCTGAAACCGCCATCTTTTCCTTCTAATATTTCCCAAGAACTCGAAATCCAACTCGTCATGCGTCTTCTTGAATATATCTCCATTCGTTGTCTGTCCACACACATTATAAATTCGATGATACGTACAAGAAAACACAATTAACATTTAGTTTATTAATTTGATATTTGGGCTTAAACTAATTAATACACATTTAGTGATTTTAGTGATGGTATCAACGATCAATACAATTCGTTAAATATAATATTTCTGATGCTAAATATGTATCCAGAAATATTAGGTGAAATTAAGGTATACTATAATAGATCATAATTCGTGTGTATGCATGTATCTAAGGCTGTAAAATGAACCAAACAGTTCGAGCTCAATTCGTACTCACTCAACTAAAAGTTCGATTCTACCTCGACTCAAAATATAAATGATTCAAATATGAGCAAATTATAAAGTTTGATAAATTATTCGAATCTACTCAAATTGTAATTTTTTATTGATACTCGGATCATATTCGTTTGGAAAGTTCAAACTGTTCGGGCTCGATTCGAGATCATACTTGATTCAGTAGCTAAACGATTAGTTTAGCTAAAATATTAGTTTATACTCGATAAATTTTGTAAATCAAATCCTTACAACTCAATACTCAGTTTGACTCAAGTCGATTTATTTACATCCTTATATGTATGCATGTATGTATAGAGAGAAAACCAGAACACATACGTAGAAGGCAACAACAATGCCGGCAGTGTAAGCGGATGGCAGTTTAATTTTAGCACTGAAAAATCCATGGCTGTATAGGTCAGAAGACTTGAATCCAGAACCTGTGGCCAAGATACTTATAAGGGTTACATTAATTAATAGAGCTGAATTAATAATATATAGGAGTAAAAAAGAACTTCCTCAATTCTTTCCAAAAAAGAGTCTGACGATATAGGTAATGTATTTTAGATTTGGAAATTGAGGAATTCTTATTTAGTTAAAAGATTCTTCAAATAAATAGTAGTTAATTAGTTTATCTAACAACACTTTCTTTCTGTCCGTTTTTAGTTTTATTCTTCAAACAAGCAGTAGTTAATACATATATTGTATTTATATAAAAAAAATTAATTTTAAAATTTTATCCATAATTTAACAAATTGTACGTATAAATTATACAACTTAAATCTTGTGAATTATAAATTATAAATTTTACGTCTTAAATTTTATAAATTATATCACAACTTCAATTTTTCAAATTGTATGTATAATTTTATACCGTTTTTCTACGATTAGTTACTTTTTTAAAAGGGCTAAAAAAATATTATATTTATAATTCTTTTATAATTTTAATTTTTTTTTTTCTTTGAGGGACAAATCATGAATACGGTGATACTTGATGTAACGGAACTGTAAATAATCCTTTTTTAAATTAAGTCAAATCGTATATTTATACGGTCAACTGATATTAAATATACAAAATCAGATTGAATTCTTAGACGGGTCCGATATTCAAGCCATTTTTGGCCTGATTTGAAAATTGAGGACTAAATTGCACCAAATTAGGCACTTGATGTAGTAAATTGTAAACTCAAATTCTTTGGGGGCCGAATTATGAATTTGATAGTACTTAATTAGCCCTATTTAAAATAATTTTTTTCATAATAAATTAATTATAATACTATTATAAGGCAAAAGTAATTATAAAAAAAATATATTATCTATAACCAGTCGTTGACTTTTGTTCCCTGCAAGAATCAATTTCTCATCCTCATAACATAATTAACGAAAATACTCACCAATCCATAAGAAAGAATACATTCACAAGCAAACAATGTTTCAAAATATCCATGGACTAAAGTACCATTCAATTTTTTTGTTTTCTCTCTCTTAACCATTTTTCAGATGGCCATATCTCAATTTTTGTCAGAAGTTAAAGCAAATTTTGCCTTGTCAAGTAAATCATTCTTTGAGAAGACGATCAAATATCGAACATGTTGAAGTGAGTTTCATAAAAATTTAATTTTACTTAAAACTTTGTGATTTTATGGATATCAAATGCCAAAGAAATGAAATGACTTTAGTTTAGAAGATATTGGAAGTAATTTTCATATTCTATATGGGCATTTAAGTAAATTTCTCATTCAGCCGTCTTGCTTACTGATTCATGTAGAATTTTCTGGCTTACTCGCTCAAAAGTCAGACCAATTCATATCAATTCAGAACTTTATTAGTGCAAGACAAACAGAGAGTATTATCAAGAAATAGGTATAGGAAAATTGAAAGAAACCCATATATGATCTGTTTCTGTGTATGTATTTTGAAGATATGCGTGTGTGTGTGTGTATATATATATATATATATAGAGAGAGAGAGAGAGAGAGAAATACATGCATATATATATATATATATATATATATTAATATATATACACACACATACATGGAGGGAGGCCGGAGGGAGGGAGGGAGCATGCCTGTGTACTGGTTGAGGAGAAGGTTGACAGTCTTGTCATCAGATGAACGAAGGAGGTTTCCATCACCAAAGAGTGGACTAAATCCTTTCTTAAACGGAATTGAGGCTGCTATTTTAGCATTACAACCATAGAAAAGTACTTGTAGGAGGAGGTAGAGGAGAGAAAGACATGTTGTCCTTTTGGAGAGAGAATATTGTAAATAATCCATTGTTTCACTGTCTTTCGATCCTACACTACTGTGTGTATATATATATATATATATATTGGAAATAGAATATTGTAAATAATCCATTGTTTCACTGTCTTTCGATCCTATATATATATATATATATATATATATATATATATATATATATATATATATATATATTGGAAATAGAATATTGTAAATAATCCATTGTTTCACTGTCTTTCGATCCTATATATATATATATATATATATATATATATATATATATATATATATATATATATATATATATATTCGGTCCGGATCTTAAGCTCACCCCTTATTCAACTCACCTGAGCTCACCCCCCTTTAGCAACGGACCCGGCGACGGTTCGATCATACAACCGTCGTCTATACTTTTAGCGACGCTATATATTGTCTGTCGCTAAAAGTATAGACGGCGGTTGTATGACCGAACCGTCGCTGGGTCCGTCGTTAAGGGGGTGAGCTCGAGTGAGTTAGATAAGGGGTGAGCTTAAGATCTGGACTCCATATATATATATATATATATATATATATATATATATATATATATATATATATATATATATTAGCAACAAACTAATTATGAAGGGTGACAAGGCTGTTAATTTTTATATATATATTATGTATAATTCAGGTAAACATTCAAAATGCACCCTAACTAGGTTCTCCTCCATTAAGTTTTCTCTCGATTTGTTTCTTAATACATATATAATATTAGAACGTTTAATGAAGGGTAGATTGGTCCAAATTAATGCACCATCGTAAGTAATTAAAACTTAACAAAACAAATGACAAGACAAATTAATTAGGGCTAAATACAGTTTATTACATGAAGTATCATCAAATTTATGATTAGGCCCTCAAAAAATTTGGGCTTACACTTTATCATATCAAGTGTCTAATTTAATACAATTTAGTCCTCTAATTTTTGAATCCGGCCAAAATTAGCCGGAATACCAAATTTTCCGGCCAGATAAGAATCATATATGGTTTGACCGTATAGAATACGGGTTAGTAACACTTATGTTAAATCAAGTACCACCAAATTCATAATTTACTACATCAAGTACCTAATTCGTAGAAAATTTGTATAAATACTTATTTTGACGTATTAAATCTGTATAAATCCTTATAAATAATTATTATATATTAAATTATTAAAATTAAATATTAATACAAAGATTACCAAATATAATTTTTTTTATTTAAAATTTAAAAAAAAAGACTTAATTATCAAAAAAATCAATAAACTTTTAAACATACAAATTATATTTTTAACAGGAATAACATTAAACTTTTAAACAATTGACAAAAGTGTCTAAAATTAATTAATTAAATAATACCTTTTTTATATTGGAAGAGCATACAAAAGGAGGAGGAAAGAATTATAAATAAAAAAAATAACTCATTTGCTCTCTCTTCTCTCTCCCTCTTCCCTAATCCTTCAAATTGTTTTTTTCTTTCAAATTTGAAAATTTCAGCACCTTGGATTTGAAAAGTGAGTTGTTTTTATTTAATTAAAAAATTCTTCAAACAAATAATAGTTAATTAATTTATCCAACAACACTTTTTTTCCGTTCGCTTTCCATTTTATTTTTCAAACAAACCGTAGTTAATACATATATTATATTTATAAAAAATATTAATTTTAAAATTGTATCTATAATTTAACAAATTGTATGTATAAATTTTACAACTTAAATCTTACAAAGTATATCATAAATTATAAATTTTACGTCTTAAATTTTACAAATTATCACAACTTAAATTTTACAAATTTTTTATTTATAATTTTAAATTGTATTTATAATTTTATACCGTATTTCTACGGTATTAGTTACTTTTTTAAAGGGCTAAAATTATTATATTTATATATTTTTTATTTGGGAGTCGAATCATGGATATGGTGATACTTGATGCAACGGAACTGTAAATAGCCAATTTTTAAATTAAGTTAAATCGTATATTTATACGGTCAACTGATATTAAATATACAAGACTCGATCGGATTTTTGGGCGGATCAGGTATTTCGACCTATTTTGGTCGGATTTTGAAATTGAGAGTTAAATTATATTAAATTAGACACTTGATATAATAAATTATAAGTCCAATTTTTTTGGGAACCGAATTATGAGCTTGATGGTATTTCATGTACGAGAAGTGTAATTAGCCCAATTAATTAAATACTCGTCTTGACCGAACTCACAACTAAAGGGTATTGTGGCAATATGAAATGAGACAGTTATACAGGGTATTGTGGTTGTATCGTGACGAGTGTCGCTAAAATAGTATAAAATGTTGCTAAAACAACATTTTTTAACAACATTTAATAATAATAATAATAATAATAATAATAATAATAATAATAATATTGACAGTTCGCCTTCATCACATGATGTCCAGACAATCAGTGGATGCAACTTGCCTTAATGAAAAAGAAGTAATAAAATTATGAAAGAAATTAATATTGACCATAATAATTAGATCTGACAATTTAGGCCCGCGGGCCGGCTCGTTCCGTGACCCGAAATTTTTTTTTAAAAACAAAATGTTAGGTTATGAGATTTGAATACAATACTTGTAAGTAAATAAATAAGAATTCAAATCAACTGAGCTATAACAACGGTTTGTTGTTAATGCAATCTTCAGTTTATTGTTTTTTTACTTTTGTTCAAATTTTACTATTCTTAAAAAGTATGAATTCTTGTGAATCTAACCATAAACATTTGTTTATAAATCTCAAGTATTCAAGTCTACCAGACTTCGATTAATAAATACAACATTGAACTGGCGTAGCAATATTTTATAAAAAAATAAAATTAAAGAAAGAAACCCGCGGGCCGGGCCGGGCCGGACCGAGTCCCGGACCTCACAATATCAGCCCATCAAAACTCGGGTCATTTTGACCCGATCTGCTCTCAACCCGACCCGACCCGGCCGTTTGCCGGGTCTAATAATAATTAAAAGAGGTAGGTGATGGATGCTAACAGGTGTCTGCATGGAACCAACTTATCTTAATTAGTTACGTTTCTAAGAAGCAAATTTATAATAGAGTCGTAACCAACTTATTATCTTAGATACGTTGCATCACAGTACATGTACATCTTCAACTTTTTTTTCTCTCTTTACAACTGCTTACCTCTTTGCCGTTACTTTCTCATGTCCTTCGTGATGTGAATAGGGACCCCAATGACTCTTACTCTTAACGGATTTTGTTCCACGTATATATAGTTTGGCTCTCTCTAATAAATTGGAGGGAACGAACTACTGGAGAAGTGAATTATATACATATATATATATAGTACGAATTTAAAGCATACCTCTTAAATAGTATACTCTCTTAAATAACATATATTTATTAAAATTACGTCGTTTTGAAATTTTATTAAAAAATAAGTTGAGATGCGGGTGGTATTTTTGTAAATAAAAGAAAAATAAATGAGACCACTCTCTTTTAATATTATTTTATTTTTTAAAAGAATTTTCAAAACGACGTAGTTTTAATAAAAGTATACTATTTAAGAGATGTATATATGTTATTTAAAAGATAAGTTTTAAATCCATTCTATATATATATTGTCATCTCGAAGGCATTGATAGCTAAATATTATTTACAAGGGTAGTTAAATATCGGCTAGGTTTTTCCTTCCCCTAAACCGTTAAGGTTTGAAATTTATAATACTCACTTTGTCCGACTTTACTTGTCTATTAAATTGACCAATTTAAATAATATTTAGACAAATATATATATTAGAAATTTTGAAATTAAATAAGTCGGCTTTAATAGTATATTTAATGTACTTTTTTATGATAATAATTTGGTATTTATATCTAATAAACATAAGAATAAAATTTTAATTTTAAGTGTGGTCAATTTAACTATAAAAAGTCAATTATAACAAATAAAATTGGACAGATGAAGTAATATAGATGCCTAAAAAATGAAAGAAAAATAAAAATAGAAGTTCATATATATCATCTATATATCAGTATATCACAAACAAACAAAGGAAAAGGTAAGGTTTGAATTCGGTGTTTTCCTCAAACCACTTTAGGCAGTTAATTTCACCTAAAATTACAACATTTATTTTAAAAAAAGAGTAGAGAATATGTAGAGCAAAAAATATTTTGGGCCGAAGAGATAGATTATGATCTTTGGAAACTCCATTTGTTTTTGTCTTGTTGTTACTAAATAGGATTGAGATGTTGAAAGTAGCTTAACAGCTACTACAACAAATATTAAATATATAATACTCCGTTCCATAATAATTGTCTTTTTAATTTCATACACATGAATTAAAAAAGTCATTAAATACTATTATTTAAAAATTAAAATTTGTATGAGAAAAGTTAGGGGTAATATAGGAAACTAGTAATGCAAGGGAGAAAATTTATTGGAAGAATGAGAGAAGTTAAGGGTAATATAGGAAAATAAATAATTTATTCTCCTAAAAAGTTATAAGCGATAAATAAATTGAAACAAATTTTTTTTCTAAAAAGACGGCTATTATGGAACCGAGGAGTATTAATAAATTATAACTAACCAACCAACCATTAAATTAAATGTTTTCATTGATTGGTTGGTTATTATATTATGTGGTTTGATTAGAAGAAAGTCTTTATCTATCTTGCATGTTTCCAATTGAAAATGGCCAGCAATAGTCTTTTCTATTGGCTTTGTCAATGTTAAACCACCATATGAACTAACCAGAAAACTATGCTCTGTGTGTGGTTCTTCAACTTAAAGTTGTCCAATATGAACTAACTAGAAAACTATGTTCTGTGTGTGGTTCTTCAACTTAAAGTTGCCCACAAGTTTGAAATAAATGAATGAATTTGCAACTTCTCTACCTTTTTATATATTCATTTGAATATATACTTTGTCATTCATTAATTATGTGATGAAAATGTAGACATAATATTGCACCACATTTTTGTTCTTGTGATAAAAAAGATAGATTCCTATCTATTATTATATATACTAAAACACAGTACATGGCACAATAAGTTGACATCTGTCCTTCTACAAAATTAATTCCAGTCCATCCTAATTAATGCTACTTATTCTGCTTATTACCCTTGACAAAAATACCCTTGACACAAATGCCTATCTAAAATAACAACTGATGTTGTGAAAAACCTAAATTCAATCCCTAAATTCCCCTAAATCTGGAATCATGTATTCAAATATGGCAACTAAATCACTTCCGTATTCGTTGAAATAAGTTCAAACGGCGAAGAAAAATCAGCCTCAAATGATGAACATCATGAATCGGACCCAAGGAAGAAGCAGTCTCCCACTTCCCATTCGATCTGTAAGCACACCATAGCGAAGAAGAAGCAGGCCACGGCGAAGAAGAAACAGACCCAATAGAGGAAGTTGATTCTTACTGTGATCTTCGATCTGTAAGGCTTATTTTTATTTTTATTTTATCATGAATGGTTCAATATTACGATTTTAGCTTACTATTAGCCAAAAAGCGGATTGATTTTCTGATCATATGCATTGTTGGCTTGTCGTATCTAATGTCTTGTAAGTATTTGTTCTCTTTATCTTAGTGGATTATGCTCTATTTTGTTAATCTGAGAAGCTAGAGCTATTGCTAACTTGAATTCATTAAATTATTATCTGCATAATTTGTAATATTTAAGTTGATACGTTCTTATGAGATTAGAAATTTTTGTGCTGATATACTAATACCGTACGCCATTTGTTTATTAATCTTGTGTTTCGATCTGTATCCTCTACTTCTATGGAGTAACCTTCTCACTTTAAATTTTAGTTACCACTTCAACATATCATTATTAGGGCCTGGTTTACAAGGAAATTTTTTAAAAGATTTTGGTTCCATTTACTATATGGACGATATTATAATCTGGGGGTACTTAGTGTTGAATAGTTCCTTCTTTTGGGATATTTGGTCACACCCTAATTGTGTAATTATATATACAGAATTGTTCTTCCATACATAATTTTTTATTATATAGATTTTGTAAGGTTGTCTCATATAAGTGTATATAATTATTAATTATTCGTGGGAGAAATAATCTTGAATAACAAAACTTTATACAATTATGTGTCAGATTTGCTTTTTGTGCTTCAGTGGTGTCTGCGTTCCTGATGAGATAATACTGTTTGAAATTTGAATGGCATAAGTGTGGCAATGGGATTTGAACTGCTGAAATAAATTAGTAAGAATAGACAAGAAAAAGAGAGGCAACAGTATCTAAACTGCAGTCCTCATGTACGGGGTACAATAGATGTTTAATTTTAGCAACAAAGGTGGAACAATAGATGTAGAGCCATGAGTATGGAAGAGAAGCAAAAGTTGGGGATTGGTTTGCAAAGTTTACCTCAAGAAAAGATGCCCCGGTTAGTGCATATCATAAGGAAGAGGAACTTGCAATTGACACAGGAAAGTGATGAAATTGAGCTCGATAGTGAAGCACTGGACACCGATACTCTTTGGGAGCTCGATAGATTCGTGACAAATTGGAAGAAGTTGGTGAGCAAAACAAAAAACAAGCTCTTATGGGGAATAACTCAACAGCTAATTTATCCACAGAAAGCTACTCAACCATCCTTTCAGAACACTCCTCGGGTGTCTACTTTGATTGGACTGGATTATCAACCCAAGGCGTTTACAAGATGGATTATCTGATTTGTGTGTCATTCTTTTATGGCTTGCTGAGGTCATGCTGATTAATCTGGCATACATGACCATCTTTTTATTATATTTTTATTTATTAATTGTACGTACATATTTATTATTAAAAAATTGAATAATCATGTCGCAACGCGCGGGATTGTATCTAGTTATATTAACTAACACAGTCATACTAGTGATACGTGTATATATATATATAGTCCATTTTAAAGGCTCATCCCCTTATTTTACATACCATGCTCACTCTCTTTAGCGACGGACCGGGCGAATATTCGGTTCATCGCTATATCAGAGAATCGTCGTCTTAGCTTTTAGCGAACGATAACATATAGCGACAGACCGAACTGTCGTCCGGTCCGTCGCTAAAGAGGTTATACAAGGTATGTAGGATCAAGAGGTACTTCATTGATCCTTTATATATATATATATATATATATATATATATATATATATATATATATATATATATATATATATATTTGGACTATATGTATATACACAGTCGCTTATGACGACGATTTTTTTGGGCTACCGTCGCCATAAACCAGAATAGTTTTAGCGACAGGTGAACTGTCGTTATAACCCAAAAAAACCGTCGTCATAAACGACTATATATATATATATATATATATATGAGCATGGCTCAAAGTGGAACACTAATATTATGTGTTTCATCTTTCATGTGTCTGCTTGACTTTCAGGAAAAACTAATCTTGCAAGTTGCACCCCAAGTGCACCTCTTTCGAGAATCTAGCACATGATAAGTTCAATAATTTAACATTTGACTCCTTTTTTTAAACGTTTTCTTACATGTTAAGGTTTGTTATTGGGGAAGAAAATGATTGTTGTCAAATTATGCCAAGAATTAAAATTAGCTTTCCCTCGTGAATAGGTGCTGAAAGACGGTCTCAATATGAATTGAATGGTAATTTATCATTCTCAAAAATATAAATAAATAAATAATGTAATTCATCCAGTTATTTTGAAGTTACAAAATTCCTATTAGCAGGATAATTTATCTCATAAAATAACAGTCATCCTTGTCTATACTTGAGCAGCAATTTTTCATATTTGCCTACCCCAGGAAAATCACCGAAAGGATTCCATTCAATTGCTAATAAACCCACATGCACGGCCACAGCACCCGTGTACTCAGCTAAATTCCTTTTTTTTAAAAAAAAAAAAAAAAACTCACCCTATAAGCTAGCTGCAACTATTAATGGAATCCATATACAAATATACGTACATGCGTTGGAATAAAATGAAAAGCAAGTTGTCACGCTGCAGCTTTTGCAGTTCGTGTGATTCTCCCCATCACACAGTTTGTAATCGCTGAGTCAGGTTGTCATCAGGCTGTCATCGATTCAGGGTGCTTGGAAGAGTGGACTAGGTCAGGCTGTAAAGCTAGTGTTGGCGTGACGTCTTTTGCAGAAAATGGATGTTTGGCATTATCCATATTTTTCTTTAACCTGTTTTTGAAGATGGGTTGCCATTGGATGTCAGAAGTTATGTACCAAACTACAAATATATAACAGTTTAAAGATATATACCCGAAAAGGCACTTACCACTAGAGCATGATCTCGTAGTAACTGCCATGTGAAATGATACAATTAGAAACCTTCATTTTGATGCAAAGTATCAGTCTGGAAAATATATGGCAAACCAAAAGGTTGCCATTGGAACATAGACGAGCTGTTGTAGATGCACATTTCCTGTTATGCTCATGACGCCATAGGCTCTTTTTTCGATGAAAATACTTGAGGGATGTCCTTGAGGTTTGGCAATGTCATGACTTCTTTGATGAATAAGATCAGAATTTCTCCGAAGGTTGAGAATCTGGGTTACACACTAATACAGACCTTTGAACGACAATTGCAACCAAAAACTTGTCACCATTAGACTCTATCCAATATGACTAGGATGCAGAAATCCATCTACTAATGTTGACATTGTTCCTAGGACCAGTGTAACACAGTGAAAACAAAGGTAGCAGATATCATCAAGTTCATTCTTCCACTGAAAATTGGGCCATAACTTCAATGCAGTGCACATAATCATCCCTGCAACCAACAAAAATCCTGCCACCAATCATCACGGGTGAAGAAAATATGTCTCCTTGTAGATCCAACCTAGCAAATTCTTGAACCACAACTTTTGGGTTTGTCTCTCCATCAGCTTCAAAACTGATTCTCAGTACAAGAATACTTCCGGAACTCGCACAAACACATATCAACCTGGAAATGAAATGGACAAATGATAAATGAAAGGGATATTGATGTTTCAGACAATCTGATCATTTAGGTCCAGTCAGTTACCTCTCTGATAGATGTGAGGGATCAGATACTAAATGTAAGTTCTCATCAGCATAAGCTGATGAAGTAACTGGATCTTTAATATTGTATTCCCAGAGTAAATCTCCAGTTTCCTGGAGGGAAGGTGCAAACACAATCAGCGTGCAATGAAAGTCATGATATAAATGAAGATGGAAAACGTGTAGAGCAGTAATTCCATCAAAATCTCCATGTTTATGAAATTTTAATCTGCAACTATTATTAAGTATTGCTAGTACAGTAGAACACAACAATTAATTTGTCCGATGAATTTTGATAGTGAGTCTCATGTCACTCATAATATAGATTTTAATAAACTCATTACACCTTTTGAGTAGGAAACATGCATTAGTTCATTAGGTACAATACTAAACAAAGATTGATGTAAGAAGAGAAAAATATAATGTGACGTCGTGAAATTGTAGACTTGCACAGAAAGAAAAAGGGCCTAACCAAGAATATAATAAAGACTAGAAAGAAGAACGACAAACTACGACCGAACCCAATCAAGCTCTCACCTCCATTTATTAAAAGAGAAACAGGTCCATCATAATTCAAAAAATAAAAAATATAGTGACTGTTTTACTAATATTATGGAGGAAACGAAACGCAAGTTGAAAGACTTGAAACCAGAAATTTTTAAACCAGAGAACAATTCGAGTTAACACTCGTTATAAAAGCTTAGGTGGTTTATATTGTGATATTTTTTAATATAACTGATGATAGTAAAGAAAAAGTAACTTATATGGACATAGTATTACATCTTCCAGATATCTCTAGTGTCAATGTTAGTTTGCTTAATACTTACCCTCCTTTCTAATAATGAAGGGATCAATGAACGTAGTAGAGCTATTTCCCATTGAATCTTAAGCTCAGAATCTGAATCCTTCAAAAATATTTCTGAGATTAAGGAGAATCTCATGAACTTTGAATTATATACCAGGAATACAACTCTGCTTTATGATTTAATAGACCAGACTATAGGGCTCATACTAAGGAAAATGGAGACTAATTCTAAATATAGAAACAATAAAAAGTTCTTGGCATTATTAAACTTAAAATTCTTACCAATTCAAATGAATATATACTTCCATTTCTTGAACATATGAGCACCTGAAGAAGACAAAAACTTTAAAATATTAGGTAAATAAAAAACCTATGATTGATATAACCATAGTTTAAGATCATCTGGTTTTTTATGCTATTTGGTTTCTCGCATCGAACTACTCATCTGGTGCTAATTTTGGACAGGTTTTGGTTATAACAACACTATGAGATCACGTTAACCAAATTCTCTGGCACAAAGGCTTGGCTCATCATCAACAAGGATGAGAAGAGTATTACAGAATGCTCTATACAAACCTATCAAAGTTTGAGAGGTGCAAGCAGAAATCCAAGTGAGTTCTAGATTTTTCTTCCAAATGAAACTTTAACTTTTAGTTGGGATCAGGTTTGCCAAATTATCTGGCACAAAAGAATGTCTGGACAAGAATTCAACGAACCTGATGACAAATACTTCTTATTCACATGTAGACTGTCGTTATTGAGTACTCAAAAGTATTGCTTGTGACATTATTTAAACACCTAACATTCTACGAACTTGTATAGTGGAAATTTCGTCACCATTACAAACAGAATAAAATACAAAATATGTGGAAAAAAACTCTAATTGCTAGTGATATAAGAATTTCGAGACAACTAACACATGGTAACATCAGTGTCTCAATTTCTAAAGTAACTTGAAAAAGATCCATGACTCCTGAAATGGTTACCTGTGAAGGTAGTACATGAGATATACAGGGTCCAGAAAATATTGGGCCACCAGTTTTTGACTGCATCCAGAAACACCGACGAAAAAAAAAAGAAAAAAAAAGTAAGAATAACAATAGCATCTAAGATATTGAACCAAAGAGATGCATGTGCATGTATAGAAGTTGATTTACAAGAAACTCCTAATCGTTCTTCTACTATGGTATGCAAACTAGATTCAATGGTAAATTAGTGCATTTTATTTAGAAGACCACAGATAAGATATAGACATGAAAATGACCAAGTGTGAATTCCTGTTCTGTCTTTCCTGGAATCCCCAAGATGCTCCTATCAAACCCATCAAAAGAAATCTAATACATGTCATAGTTTGGTCATTTCAATCAATTTCTAGAGATTTTTGATATACCAAGTTTTGTGATGATTCATTCAGTTGACATTCATTAAGAAAATACAAAACAAAATTTATTCATTTTGAAAGAAGAAATTTGCATTCCTAGTGGCCAAGTTCACTACATCAAAAGGGTAGGTATTTTGCATACTCATCATATTGTGTAAACTAGCCTTAAGTGAAGCCAAATGTACTCTCAATGAAAATGACAAACCCCCAAGACATTTAATTCTACTATGGTGAATCAAAATACAGTAATAATACTGTTTAATGAGTTCACAGTAACTCAACCAAACAGTAGTTAATCAATATGTAGCCTGCTTTTGGTGATCCCCCACTTCTCACTTGTAGAATTTGAACATTTATTCAAATAAAAACTTAACTTCATACCCTCCATATAATGGATCCATTTGCATCTAACGCAACAACATTCCCACTCACCAAGCTACAAATGACTGCAAAACCATACAGAAAAAGTGATTTAAGTACAGTGGTATTATCCAAAATACAGAAACAAAAGCATATATCCAAGCAGATGTGAGCACAAATATGTAACAACTTCCCGAAAAACAATCTTCCGAGGCATTGATTCTAGGAAGAAATATATATGGACTGTCATCCCAGGGGTCTTATTGAAACAAGGCACAAAAATGGCTGTTTTATTTAAAATATTCAGGAATCAGGATGAACCATGTCAGTCCCCTGATATGCATATAAAGGTTCTGTTTATTATGTTTTGCTCTTTCAGAGATCTTGACTGATGGCCTAATGTAATGTCTTTGAAAGAAACTCTAACTCATGATGCATGAGTACAAAGTTTGATGATAAATTGGAACTACAAATACCATTTCCATTATTACAATCGACAGAGAGAGAGCCAAAAACAGGTGCTCCTAAGTCTTGCAACCACAGTTTACCGAATGGCGCTGCCTGCACAACAAAGCATACAATATTTTCAAACATATCAAAATTATGATAAACCACAACAAAAAGAAATACACATGCAAAGTCCATTTCCATTAGAAGGCACACTAAAGATGGCAAAGAAACTAAGAACCATTGGCGTACAGTGCAAAAAATCCTTTCATTGCTTCTCATGTCCCTATAAGAAAAGTAGTCCAAGCCTGAATATTTGGTATATCAAACAAGGACAACAAAAAATTTATTGATAATTATATGAAAATGAGAAAACCAGATATAAGCCATTCTTACACTGGGAAAATTTTACATCCGTTAAGCGAACCCAGAAATAAAGAGCATTTATATAGGAAATTGTTAAATCCACAATATTTTTTGTTATTTTCACAACAAAAATGTCACTGTAGATGTATAGCGACGGTAAAAACTGTAGCTATAGGTTCTATAACAACACTTTTGTTGTGGAAATAACATTTGTTGTTGTGGATTTAACAATTTCCTTTATATATATATATATATATATATAGAGAGAGAGAGAGAGAGAGAGAGAAAGAGAGGCAAGTGGCTTCTCATCAATAACAACTCAGAAAATTAGAAAGAGTCCTATCTATTGCAACAAAAATATGTTGACTCTTCTTCCGAGTAGACACAATGGCATAGTATGTAAAATTGTAAATAATACAGATACATGGGCAATTGGTTGATGAGTCTACTCGCAACAAAAGTCGACATCTTTTAGTCGCAACGCAAATCTTTTCTGGATTAGAAAAGGATAATTTTCTGCACAACAATGTGAGAGCATGAACGAGGGAATGTTCAAATCAGGAAATAATTCTTCCATTTAGATCATAGACATGAAATTCATGCTATATTATGATAATAATACTGGAAACCCAGCTAGAGACTAGGAATTCTATACCTTAATGGATATTGCTGTCATGAGACCACTAGTAGCAGCAACATAAAGTTTTTCGTGCACCTGAATTTAAAATGAAAAAACATTTCCGACTAATCAATATAAGTACTTTTTTATAACTAAAGGTATCATCAATATAAGTGAGTTATACAAAGGAGAACAGTTGCCCACGAGTTCCTTTTTCCATCATTTCCTTTTTACAGGCAGCAGGAAACTAAAAAGTGTCATAATTTTTGTTAGATAAAAGAAGAAGATTATATTTAGAGAGAAAGTAAGAGATTACAAAGTAGGGGTAGACAAGAAATGCAATTGCATTCTGTTTCTGTATTATGATGCACCTTGATTTGTCTCTCCAAGTGTAAAGTGGGTTGCACACTTGTACATGTTAAGGAGCAGTAAAGCATAATAGAAATTGTTAGACGCGCTATCTATAATAGATTATCCTTTTAGTGCCATTTGTAAGTTTGCATTTATTTGTTTATTTTTATTTTTATTTTTTGATAAGTAAGAGCAGTTTGTAACTCATTATTTTCAAAGAGTTCTAGAAGAGTAAAAAGCATAATAGTTTATGAATAATGGCAAGGCAAAAACAAACCTCATCAATTGCAGGTGACCCATATATACTACCTCCACAAGGAAGCTTGTAAATACAGCAATAACCTCTATAATCAAGGGCATAGATATTATGGTCATATGACCCACACCTGAAATTTTTGATAATGGGAAAAATAATGGATCTGTTAGGAGTAATCACAATATTAGAGTGTCCATCACCAACTTAATAACGCAAATAAAAAATGAAAAATAGAATGTATAGTTCAAATCAACTAATTTTGGTCCACCTAACTATAATATATGCTTAAATAAAAAAGTTTCAACTTTCAGCTAAGTTGTCGCATTTTGTATGAATGACCAAACAATCAATGATACTAACTGTAAGCCAAAAGTGGTGTCATTGGTAGGGAGTGTATTGTTTATTGTGAAAAAAGTTTTTATTTGTTCCTCGTACTAGAGTTTGTTCTAAGAATATATGTTTAACTTTTGTCTATTTCCAAAATACAAAAGCACAAAATTCATAGGCTCAAGATGATTGATACATTTTTGTAGGAGAGCTACCGAGGTATAAGGGTAGCACCGTAGCATAGGACAACAGAAAAGGCTAAGTTACTTGTGGTATGAATTTAAACTGGTTTAGTGCATCCTACTATCTAGGACCTGTACAAACTTCCTCAGTTGATCATTTGTGAAACTATGGTAGGAGTGACCCATGATATGAATTAAAACTGGTCGATTAATCATTTGTGCAACTTCAGTGGGAGTGTGTTGTTATATGAATTTAAATTGGCTTCGTGCAACCTGCTATCTGGGAGTTCCCACTATTTCCAGAATTGCTACTGCATCGCCAACTAAGAGTGCTATGTGGTACTTTAATCACGTTTAGAACTTTAGATCAAGTTCAGGTGTGAGATAGATGTACTCTACAAGATAATAATGCTTCCCACAATGTGTCAGAACACAGAAGACCACTTCGTGAAGGGAGATAAAAAGGAAGTAAATAAGAATACAATACATGTACAAGTCTTCCAGATGCAGCATATGGATTTTTAATTTTCATCAAAATATCTCCTAGAAAGGAATCCAAAATCCATGGCAAGAAGTACAAGCCCAAAAGCTCCATTGCCCATTTTGTTTTTTTGCAATCTTCCATGCTTTTATGAGAAATATAGGAATCTACCCTACAAAGCGAAGAAGAAAGTTCATTGAAATTCAATCTATGCATATCTTAAGTACGAGATTAGCGTTGAAACAACCAGGTCAAATCCCAAGTCCGGAATGAATCTTGGGTTAAATCCCAAGTCTGAATAGAATCAAATCCATCCAAATAAAGAGTTAAACCACTGGTCCAATAATATCTTCTTGAGTCATCTTAGCCCACCACAGACTCACCCAAAAGGTCATGACTTGAAGGAACTATTGGTAGTAACTTAATTCTTTAAGTACATACAAATTTTTCTCATATCTTTCGATGTGGGACTGGGGTGTTACAAACTCTCTCACTTAAATTTCTGACGTCTCCATCAGAACCGATCACACACACGGTCCATAGATCTTTGCCTTTCTAGTCATTGTGGGATAATACTGGCTAGCTTCGTGTCCCGACCTCCGAACTTCCTCTCCATTGTAGAAAAATACCACCAGCCTTCGTGTCCCCACCTCTGGTAACCCAATTGCATGACCCGATCCGAGCTTTCGAGAGTCGACTCTGATACTATATGAAACAACCCCCGAGTTCGGAATAAATCTTGGATCAAATCCCAAGTTTAAATCGAATCAAATCCATCCAAATAAGGAGTTAAACCACTGACCCAATAATATCTTCTTAGGTCATCTTAGCCCACCACAGACTCGCTCAAAAGGTCACGACTTAAAGGTATTATTAGTAGTAACTTAGTTCTTTAAATACAGATAAATTTTTCTCAGACTGTGGTGTTACAAGTGTCTTGATAGGGATCGATCCATGAGACGTCGTCGTCGTGTATGATTCGCTATTTAGTTATTTATCTATCAGTGTATTTTTATTTATTTAGTTTGTGGACTTGTTATTTATTAGTTTATTTCAGTATTGGGTTATTATTTAGAGGCCCAAGTCATGACAGATTATTGGAGACACTTTGACTATTGGTTGCGATCAATATTTTTCCTCCTCACTGTGGTTGGGAAACCCTAGAGGTAGTGGTTCTCCTGCGATTAGATCACACTAATTCTTTTAATTTTCCTTATTGATTTACCACTTTCAATTAATTATTTGTTCATCAATTTCCGTCCTACATCATATTTAATATACTTTTTTCAAAAAAATAAAAATTTGTTGTTGCGACATATAACTGGACCGGACCGGATCAATCCATGAGACGTCGTCGTCGTGGATGATTCCCTAACTTAGGACTATTCATCGATATATAACCGGACCGGACCGATCCGAACCATACCGTACCGGTTACTAAAAGTATCCAAAATTACGTACCGACGATGTTCTAAAAGGCGCTAGGAGGGAGGCGGGCGGCCGAGGGGGGCCTAGACAGAATTTTTTTATTTTAAGTTAATTTTAATATTTTATCTTACATTTATCCAAACAAAATAATAATATAAAGCAAAACAATCTATAATAAAAATAATAAAGGCATTTGCTTAAAGTTCAAACACATATCCATATTGCTAATGTCAAAATTCAAACACAAACATGCAATTGTTCAAAGTGCAAATATATTTTTAACGTATTAGTTTTATTCATAAAATTTAAAATTTCAAGAATTTAATTCAATATTAAAACTTAAGAAACTAAACATAAATTTAAGAATTATATTGAATTAAACTAAATATTACAAATGTATCATCATTTATATAATTTGAAGTTGGTACAAGTTCTAAAAATTACAACTATAATAAAATTATCCATTTTGACTTAATATTGTTCACTTTTTGTTGTGATTTGATATGATACATGTATTATGAATATGGTAAATCATTAGAAAAATAAATATATTAAAATCTGGTTTGGGTAGTTATTAAAATAAAAAAAAACTCTCCGCCTAGAACCCACCTAGGTTCCACCTAATTTCCTAAAGAGAATTTTTTCCGCCTTGAGCCTATGTGAGGCGTCAGAGGGGCCTAGTGCCATGGCGAGGTGCCAAGGGGGGCTAGCACCTAGGCGGGGCGCCAAGGGAGGGCCTAGCGCCTAGGCAGGAACTTTTAGAACACTGCGTACCGATATCAATACTAGTACCGGTATTCCGAACTAGTTAGCCAGTCGATTCGGTACCGGTTTTTACTCGCAACTATACCGGTTGTCATAATCATTTAATAACTATACCAAAAAGTTCTCAATGTGATCCTAGTGTATTCTAAGAGAATGCCTACATCATGTAGAAACAAAATCTGTTTATTTCTTCACCAGCAATTGCAGACTGATAGAGCCTCTTTACAAGATAAGGAGTTTGACTAGAAAAGGAAGGAAGCTCCTTATAATCAACAAACTCGAACCTTGCTAGGAGCTGCACAACAACCATAGCCACACTGCCCTGGAACCACATAATCATCAGAAGCACCTTTAAGAATTTTGCAAATTCCAAAACAAAACTTGAGTACCAAAAATAGAGATGCTTCCAAGAAGAAAACAGATCAAACTAATCTGAATATCAAAAAAAAAAAAACTAAAAGGGATCAGATCGACCAAAACAGATGAGACCCAAAAACAGATAGTAGTAGCAAGAAGCATATGATAAACCCAAAAACATATATTCTTAGAAATCCTCAAGTCTTAAAAAGAATAGGGGAAAAATTACCTTGTGAGAGTTGAGGCCTTGAGGGAGATGAAGTGAGAGTGTGAGACGGACGGGAGAATCGGAGAGCGAAACTGTGAGAGAGTTTCTGATTTGGGAGATGAAGATTGATGAAGTGAGATTGTGTGAGTCTAAGAAATGAAGGGAGATTTCAGATTTGGGAGATGAAGTGAGGTCCTGTACAAATAAACCGGTATACCGATTCGGTACGGGATATACCGAATAAGCAAAACAACCTTCCGGTCCCGAATAAGCGGTATATACCGGTTAAAAATACTGACCCCGAACCGGTTTCACGTTGTCTCGAACCGATTAAGTTTGGTCAAATATCGAAAAAACCAGAAAAAATGTCCACCCCTACCTTAACTTTCCTAATTTAAATTAAAAAACCTTACAAATTACCTTTTAGTATCCCAAACTTCCCCTCTCCATTTAAATATTGCCCCAAAGTTTATTAGTTTACATTTTTTCACCCATGTTTCTTGCATAAAGATCCCTAAACTTTTAACCTTAGCACTTTTCACCCCAGTCTCATTCTTTTTGATCAGTTAGGTCCATTAAAAAAAGGTAAAATAAATATTTCATTTTAAATATTCGGATTTTCAATATTTAATCGCTTAAATTCCCTTTGTTCATTAGTTCTGAAATTTTTGAAAGCCTGTTTTGGATTTGTTCTTTTAAAATTGCATATTATTCCATCTAGTTACATATTATTCGATTATTATTATTAGCTTTTGGGATTGGGATTGGGATTGCGATTGCATAGGATTAGATTTGAAATTTTAATTTGCTTCAATTAAATTTTTGTATCGTCTCAACGTTGCACTTGCATTTGCATCATGACTACACGTACCCAAGCTGCTTTAGAAGAAATTTAGGACCAATTTGTGGCCATAGTTGCACAACTGGGTCAAATGAATGATAGGATCACACGCATTACACAAAGACAACTTGTAGTGGAACCTCAGGGAATGATGGGAAATGGGCATGTCAAAAACCCACATGTTAAGACACTGTGGACATCCTAGGCATGATCCTTATGATGATGACTATAGAAAAATCAAGGAAGATGCACCCGAGTTTGACAGCAGATTTGATCCCAATGCATTCCTTGATTGGTTGTCTAGCATGGAGAAGTATTTTGACTGGTATGGGATGACAGAGAATAGAAAGGTACGATTCACCAAAATAAAATTAGTGAAATTAGCCAGTTTATTATGGTCAAGGGTTGAGAGAGATTTAGAGCGCCTAGGTGAGCCACCCATCAGGCATTGGGGGGAGATGAAAACTCGCCTAAAGCAATATTATCTAACCGTAAGGCATACTAATAGGTTAATGGAGAAGTATGACGATTTTGATCAGAGTATTAATATGCATGTTGCCGATTACATCTATAGATTTAGGGAGTTAACTCAAAGATGTAGGATCAATGAGAGTGATTGACCATTATAAAGTTCAAGAATGGGTTACAACTTACAACCTGAACTTCAATCACGCATCCTAACTAGTGGCATCACTACCTTGGATGATCTTTTCCGATTAGCTCTAGATAATGAGTATAGGTTACAGGATATCACTAGGAGTCAATTCTTATTCAGGTCAGCCTAGTGGCCGAAATTTCTTGCAGAATAGACATTTTCCCACTTCTCTGGCGTCCTCTAGGGCTAGTAACACTGTAGCTGGGCCATCTCGTGACAAAGGAAAGGGTACAGCTGCACCCAACTCTCAGTCTACTACCCAGGAGAGTTGCTTTATGCGCCAAGGGTTAGGGCACAAGTCTTTCGAATGCCCCAACCACAATCGCCAATGGGTAACAATAGCCGGGGAAACTTCAAAAGAGAATGGGGATATTGTCGGGGATGAAGTCGAGGGTGAGTATGACTCATGATGAGAAGGTTGATGAGCACCTAGAGGAGATAGGTAGTCAGGTAAGTGTCATGAGATGCGTTTTCACGAGTCATAGGAGATAGGATGATTGGAGGAGAAACAACATATTTCAAACCTATGACAAAGTAGGTGGTGTCTCTTCAAAGTTGATCATCGATGGGGGTAGTTGCTTAAATGTGGTTGTTGAGTCCGCCTTACCACGGATGAAGTTAAAGGCAAAACCACATCCCAAGCTTTTTAATGTCGCCTGGGTCAACAAGACATCCATTCAAGTGTCAAATAGATGTCTAGTATCGATCCACCTTTAGGGCTATGAAGAGAGTATTTGGTGTGATGTCCTATGGATGTTGCACATATTCTACTAGGGCGACCTTCGCTATATGACTGTAATGTGACTCATTATGAGAGGACGAACACATGTGTTTACATATAAGGGGCAGAAAATATCATTAGCATCTGTGAGACCACGAGTGTCATCCAAGAGTCAACCAAATGAGACTAACTTACCTACCCAACAAACTAAACTCCATATTCTAAATAGAAAGGAGTTTGAGCCGAGTGTGTTAGAGGAGAATATATTTGTTGATGCGTTGCGTAGGGTGTCTATCCTTGTCAACTCTTTGAGAGTGAAGGTTGTGGGATTTGAGCGCGTTATGTAGGAGTACCTTACTTGTCGCGACTTTAGTGATATTTATGTTACCCTATAGGATTCCAGTTCCCCGTCCTCTAGTGATTTTTGTATCTATGATGGGTATCTTTTTAAGGGCACCCGCTTGTGTATTCCTAGTACATCGATGTATGATTATTTATTATGGGGCGTTACACGCGGGAGGTTTAGCTGAACACTTTGGTCGAGATAAGACCATTGCCATTGTGGAGAAAAGGTTCTTTTGACTAGCTTCAAAAGGAATGTAGCTCGTATTGTTTTTGAGTTCCGCATATCAGACTGTTAAGGGTTGGAAGCAAAACACGGGTTTTACCTATGGCTGAGTTTGCATATAATAGCTCAATTGATCTTTCGAATGGAGTAAGTACTTTTCAGGCTTACACTAGTTATCAGCCTAGGAAACTTGTTGATTTAGCTCCTCTTCCCATTGCATATAGGGATAGTAAGTCTGCAGAGTCTTTTGCGCGTCACATTCATGATTTTCATGCTGAGATAAGAAAGAAATTAATTTGAGCAATGAAAATTATAAGTCTGTTGCAGATGTTCATCACATGTATCAAGAGTTTTATGAGAATGATCGAGTGATGTTGCGATACCGTGCTAAGAGATTACCATCTGGCACATAGAAGAAAGTGCATGCTAAGAGAATGGATCCATTTCGAGTTCGGAAGAAGGTTAGTGTTAATGCATACGAGTTTCCGAGTGATTTGGATATTGGTCTTTTATTCAATGTAGAAGACCTTACTCCTTATCATGGGTCTTCTAATTATTCCACCCCCTCTTCCACTTCTTCCCCTATTTCGCCTACACTTGCTAACCCTGATGAACCTATACTTGTTCCTCTTTTACCTATTCCACTTTAACCTCTTATTGTTCCTGCATAGCGTACGACAAAGGTTATTAAGGATGTGTTTGATGAGCGGGTTGTGTCGACCAGACAAGGTAGTTACCGTCCGTTTTTGTGAAGTGGAGCAACAAGCCTCCAAATGATAGTACGAGGAGTTCCGTCAGCTTGATCCAAACCTTTTTGAGAGATACAAGGCTTTCACTTCGTCAGATACTTCATTTTCACAGTCGGGGAGAGTTCATAGGGATCGATCCATGAGACGTCGACGGCGTTGATGATTCGCTATTTAGTTATTTGTTTACCAGTCTATTTATTTAGTTCGTATACTTGTTATTTATTGGTTTATTTCAGTATTGGGTTATTTATTTAAAGGCTCAATTGTTAATGAGCTTAAGATTATTAGAATTTCTTTTTATTATAAATATGTAAGGCATGACTGAATATTGGAGACACTTTTATATTGAAATTATCCTAATTATTGGTTGCAATCAATACTTTTTCTCCTTATTGCGATTGGAAAATCCTAACGGTAGTGGTTCTCCTGCAGTTAGATCACTCTAGTTCTTTTAATTTTTCTTATTGATTTGTCACTTTCAATTAATTATTTGTTCATCAATTTCCGTCCTACATCATGTCTGTCAATGCATTTTTCAAGAAAAAGCAAGAGGAAAAATAAGGAAATCAGTACCAGACTAAGTGCCTGCATTTGTCTACCAACGGTTGGGACTTTACCTTCAAAAGTAAGAAACCACATTAACTTCACATGATATGTAATGAAAGCATGAACACTAAACTTGAAGATACAACTAAAGAAATAGTCTGAAAAATTATTTATCTCCATCGCTCGTAATTGCATTCCATTTTGATAGATGAATAGTCAAAATGGATGCAACAGAAGAATTTCCATTGAAGCATGATATAGTCGTACACATTCACTGTCTAACAATTAACACTTTTGGTGCAAATATGTCATCAATCCTTATAATACAGCAGAGTTTGATATAAATAATGATGAAGATAGTATAGGCAATTATGCTTTACTTATCATCAGACAGTTATTATACTCAGCATATCATCAGACACTCTTTTGTTCTGGTTTTTAACTTTAGAATAACATCAAAAGCTTTTTCCCGCTAGATCTCAATACTGTACAGTCGTCCAGAAAATATTTTCTTTATATTTAGTTTGTATTAATAAGCACCCTAATTCGTCTCCAGGTGAC
>CM029019.1:186355546-186405546 GCA_016801055.1 Panax notoginseng
CCAAGATCCATATTTCATTATGACTTAAGTTAGCTTTGGCTAATCTCTTAAAACATAATTATTTAGGTAGACAACCCTTTGTCAATTATATCATATATAACTCCTGGATAGTTTGGTAAACAACAATTGTTTTTTAGTCCATCTAATGGTACCTACCAAACTCTATGCTCTAAGTCCACAATCCTATTGAGATAACTTAGTTAAGTCGCCCCAATGATTTTAACAGTTTGGATATCACAATTATCCTATCGCATCTTACTAGATAAATAGGGTACTTTGCTTTGGCAAACTACATCTATTGATCAAGGTCTTGATGAGTGTTATTCATTGGAAGGCATCTGATTTTCTTAAAATTAATGAGGGATTAATTTAGATCTCACCAATTTAATCTTATTAAGCATGCACATTATTTATCATATCATATCGCATACAAGCATAATAAAGTGCAAAATTAAATGTGTCACAGTTATGGCCCAATCCACTGTTAAATCTTTTCAAGCTAATGAAAGATTGAAGGTCAATCTAAGGTGGTAAAAGATCTTAAAATAAATAGCCTCCTTGGATTCTTCCTCAAGCATGTGCCTCCTCTCCATCTTGACACTTCATCAATTACAGATTATTACATGACATAAAGAAGACCTCGAGTTACATTCGAGGGGATTTAGATGAGAAAAGAATATTACATAAGAATTTATAGAAAGGCACGACATGCAAGCCGTTTCAAAACCAAAAACCACTAACCTATGGGTCAAAAGCCATAACTGTGCACCATGCATATCACAATAAGCACATACATTTATATATAATTAAAGAAAACAATATATAACATATAGGGGACACGACCATCGTGCGCTACGACGGGGGGGTCCAAGGGGGGGTCTCCCCCCTGGCGGTGGTCCGGCTGACCGATCAGCCGGCGGGTGGCTCGCTGACCGGTCAGCGAGCGGGGTCGGGGCAGCGCCCCTGGAAAAAATTTTCGAACCAATCTGTATTGCAGAATTTTTCCATAAAATCTCTGAAACAGTTTCAGAATCATACATTTTAATCCACCAAAACACCCATAATAACAAATCATATAATACCAGTTTCGATTTAATCATATTAAAACGAATAACAGTACACCCAGAATTTATCATATATTTCCAGTTTCGATTAAATCATATTAACGATTCTTCATGTTTCTAATCCGATTAGAACAGTTATATTGTTATTCCATCGATTAAAGATACGATTAACATTATCATCATATATATTACCAGAATACACATACAACGGAATATCATATATTCAATTTCATATCGGTAAACATGCATCATCATATATCATATATATCGAATACAAGTAAAACATGTAATCTAAATTAATCGTTTCGCAAGTAGCTCTGATACCACTGTAGGGTTTCGGCACAGAAACGCACAGCGGAAATTAAAATTTTAAAGCAATTTCCAAACCCTAAAACAGGATCCATGCGAAAAATCAATTAATTAAGAGGTTTAGAGATTATACCGATTATGAAAACGAGAGTCTGAAATCGACTGCGCCTCGAATCTCCAACGCAATACAAACCGACTGCGTCTCTACGGTATCCACACGAACGCTCCGCGAATCGTCTTACGATCTGCAGAAGAAGGAATCGCGGTACTAGCCACCAAGGATGAGGATTTTCGGAACTATTTTCTCTAGTCTCTCTCTAAGAGCGGCTAGGGTTTTGTTTTGACGTAAAAACCTAAAGTCTGATATACATCATATATATAGCAGTCAGGAGGAATTAATCAAAACCTAATATATTAAAATCCGAATTTATATATATCTTAATTAAGTCTTACTTAATAATATACCTATATATAAATTATCCTATTATTTAAATTCGTAATTTAAAATTATATCAATCATATTGACATATTTAAATCTTTACAATTTAAATTAATTTCCTTTTAATTACGTTCTTTGTGTGTGACCCTATAGGTTATTATTACGTTGGCAATAACCTTAAAAATCATATTATAAAGTTATAAACAGTGAGCGGCATCTAGTAATGCATCACTGCTACCCAAGTAATAATAAGATCGATGATTCGATGCAACCTTTTCGTGACCAATGTTTCAATGTAATTTAATCCTTTTAACCTTAATATCCTAGATTAAACTCGAGTCATGGAATGGTCATACTCTTCATAATTTAATCTGAGTTTTCTTGATCAATGAGTAGACTATATGAAACAAATCACTATTTGAGCATGGCCATGCATTTCATAGTCCTACTCAATCAAGAGGCCTATGGATATCACCTATAAAATATAGGATGGTTAAATTCCATCTAGATCACTCATATTACTCACACGATTCATAATGAACCCAATAATCACCTTTATAGTCCACCCTATTAAAGGTGACATTTGATGATATCAAAGTACATATATACTCGTGTAGTAATATAGCGGTTTCAGGTCGGAGGACCATTACATCATTGTCACTATGAGAATTACTAATGACACTTCGCATAATGCTCCATATAGAATTCTCATGGTGGGTCTGTCCAGTACATTGTTCTCTAACATGTACCTATGCATTGACTTAATATCTCATATATTTATGACCAATGAGATTTGGTCATCATTCAATCCACATACTAGTCTCAATGCATCATTGTTGTCCCATCAACAATGATACTCGACTAGGGACATTTAAGAACAATGATACTAATTATAATTATATAATCTCATGTTCAAGTCACATACTTGAAACTATATAATTTGTATCACTATTCTAAGGAATTTTATTATGTTAACAATTATATTACGCAGTAATTAAAATCATAATAAAATCATTTATTTATTCAATCAACAATAATATCAAATGTTAAGCAATTACATCAAATAATTGGCCTCTAGGGCATAAACTCTAACAGTCTTAAGGTGTCTAACGTGTCAACGAGTCAAGGCGGAGCATCAAGTACCAAAAGGTCCATTGCAACCACTTGAAATTTCAGAATGGAAGTGGGAGCACATTATCATGGATTTCGTTACCGGTCTTCCCAAAGTTTCTCAAGGCATAGATGCGATTTGGGTCATTGTTGATAGATTGACCAAGTCTGCTCATTTCTTACCGATACTAGAAACTTATACACTTGAACGTCTTACTCGTATGTACATAAACGAGATTGTAAGACTGCATGGTATACCAGTATCCATAGTTTCTGATCGAGACCCAAGATTCACTTCACGATTTTGGGTTAGTTTACAAAAAGCTATGGGCACGGATTTATAATTTAGTTCGGCATATCATCCTCAGACAGACGGACTATCAGAGAGGACTATTCAAACTCTTGAAGATCTATTAAGGCTCTGTGTCCTTGATTTCAAGGGAAGTTGGGACAAGTTCTTACCATTGATGGAGTTTTCCTACAACAACAGTTATCAAGTAAGTATTGGCATGGCCCCATTCGAAGCGTTGTATGGAAGAAAATGTCGTTCTCCAGTATGCTAGGATGAGGTGGGTGACCGGAGTTGGTACGTATGACTACAGAAAAGATTCAAACGATCCGGCAACATATAAAAACCTCACAAGATCGACAAAAGAGTTATGCTGATCTTCATCGAAAGGACATGGAATTCGATATAGGAGATCATGTGTTGCTACATGTTGCTCCATGGAAAGGAGTTACGAGATTTGGAAAGAGAGGAAAGCTCAATCCTCGATTCATCGGCCCATTTTTAATCCTCGATCGAGTAGGAACTGTGGCCTATAGACTCGCTTTACCGCCAAGTATGTCTCGTGTTCAAAACATTTTTCACATGTCCATGCTATGTAAATATGTGGAAGACCCGAACCACATTATTGAGTTAAAACCGAACGAAATAGCGGAAGATTTGACGTATGAAGAGGTTCCTGTTCAAAACTTGGATAAGAAGGAACATATTCAAAGCACCAAGGTTATACCTCAAGTCAAAGTTTTGTGGAGAAACCACGATGTTGAGGAAATGACTTGGGAGTTAGAATCTGAAATGAAATCAAGGTATCCTTACCTCTTCGACATACCAGGTACGTACCCTAATTTCGAGAGCTAAATTTCATAAGAATGGGAGATTGTAAAACCCAACTTTTTGAATAAAGATGAATTTTCTGTAAATATTATTTTTGAATATTATGGAGTAAAATTGATATAATGTTATAGTTGGAGGTAATATTTAAAAATTTTGCAAAGTAAGCAAGTTGTTATAAAATATTCGTTTGGTCGGGAAATATTCTTTTTGTCAGAAAATATCCGTACGATGGTACAATCATTGGTGGACCCCACAACGGAATTATTGTCGGATTGAGAAAACGACAAAAATATTTTATTAAAAATAACGACGAAAGTTTTACCGTTGATACTGTTGAACTACTCGATAGTAAAAGTACAGTAATACGTGTGGTTGCATAGTAGCACACTGTATTGAATATTAATGCTTATGTGAGAAGTCACTCAGTTTGATTCAATTATTGTCGATTAATAATATGAATTATTTAGCGATAATAAAGTTTTGTTTTATTTGTATTATTAACGTAATAAAACAAAAACATCTTTTTATATAAAACAGAATACTTTATTAAAGTTATTCTATAAATAGAATATATTATATTTTATTTAAAAGATTTTTCTTTAAATATGGACCGTCAGATTAAAGTAAATCAATTTAGACCGTTCATGGATTAGTTACTGTGCATTCTATTTTCCTATAACTAGAAGCTCATTCCTTCATTATTTTCTTACGAATTCACTGAACTCTAGAGAGAGAAACTATAGAGAGAAAGAAGAAAAGTATTATGCTACTTAACTACTTCTTTATTTTAATTCTTCTTTAAAACGGTAAGGGATATTATTTGTTGTACTCGTAAGGGGTATTATTTCTTTTGTATTCATGAAGAGAACTTCTGTTATTCCATTATTTATTATTCTGTTGGAATAACCTGTATACGCGTCTACCCTATACTTGGTGACATTCTTCTATTATTCTGTTGGAACATCTTGTCTGTGTGATTTACACCGGACCTAGTTCCGTCTTTATTATTATTATGTTGGAACATCCTATCTGTGCCGGACCTAGTTCCGTCTTTATTATTATTCTGTTGGAACATCCTGTCTGTGTGTTTTACACCGAACCGGGTTCCGTCTTTATTATTATTCTGTTAGAATATCCTGTCTGTGCGTTTTACGCCGGACCTGGTTCCATTATTTATTATTCTGTTAGAATAACCTGTCTGTGCGGTCTATCGCATGCATGGTAATTTCTTTTGTTATTCCATTCTTTATTATACTCAGTTGGTTAAAACTTTGACTTCTATACTCCATGAAATTAGTGGAATATCTTTGATATTTGCGCTTCATCTAGTATCTTTTCATGAAAATATTCTTCTAAGAATTCTTGAATTTTACTCCACAAAGTAGTATCATATTGACAATTTGGACGTTGTTAATTCTTGGATAAATTAATTCTTGAACTTGTTTTATTGAATTCTTATATCATTGTCATCATCCTCATGTTTATAAAATGTTGAAAGTCATCTATGGCCTGTAGTGCATAGATGGACTTGGCATGATTATGACCAGGGATTATTCGGTATAATCATGACCGTAATATTATAAATGATGTGGTAAAAGTCCTCATTGGCCTGTAGTGCATTGATGGACAGTTGTTGGCATGATCATGACCATTAATGAATACACAAATATTCTTGGCCCGTAGTGCATGGATAATTGTGGTCGTGATACTAAAGAATATCCTTGGTCGTAGTGCAGGGGTGATTCGATGATATGGATTATTTTATTAAGCTGAGTCCCAGCGATAACAATGTTGAAAAACCTTTTAAATCATAGAAGATAGTTGATTTTATTCTCTACTTGACTCTTCTAATGGATTGCTTGTTCCGCTGCAGTTAAACTTGATGTTTATTATATTTTATCAGTTTAACACTGTTGAAGGCTAATGATAATTTATTTTGTATTATCTTAGTCATAATATTTCTTACTGGGCTAGTTGAGCTCACCATTTCTTTCACTGTTCTCTTCAGAAATGAGAATATAGCTGGGACGAGTCGGGGAACGGAGTGATGAACCAGATGATAGTATTAGTAGTCCTCACTATTCTGTTAAATAGTGTGACAATAATTGTAATGAGGACTCCTTTTGAGTTTGCATAATCTCTAATAGACAATAATTGTATTCAAACTCACAGTTATGTTTTGTCGTATTGTACACGACAGTTGTATAATTAAGTTTTATTTGAATTCTGTACCATGTATCTGGCGACCCAAGATGGGTGATGTATACCTAATTTTAGGGCGACACAATATATATATATATATATATATATATATATATATAAATATATATATTATATATATATATATAATAAAATTTATCTAATACATAAAAAATATAGCACATGAAGCATGAAAAAATATTTAATAATGACTTATAAGTAAAAAAAAAAGTTAAAATTTAAGTTATTGTGAAACACTAAATAATAACAAATGACTTGTAACTTAGTTTGACCAACTTACAAGTTATTGTCAAACACCCTCTAATTCAAGATATAAAGAGAAATTAATATTTGATTATAAAAAAATTTACAAGTCAAGAAAAAGGAGAATTTGAAAAAGGGGAGTTAAAAAAAAAACTTACACACGGTTAAATGCAAAGTCGAATTTTTTCCAAAAATTTGTCTATCCACTAGCTTGAACTTAGGACCTCAAGTTTAAAACTTTAGTAATACGACCACAGGAGCACCACAAGTCAACTATTAATATCTTGCAAGGATTAATCTTTATATCAAAATATTTCATTTCCCCCCCCCCCCCCAAAAAAATTAAAATATACTACACTATTATTACAATTTTGCTACATTTCACAACTTTTTCCTAATTTTAATGAGGGGGTGGGTGGGTGATCTCAATTTCCACCATCAAGATCTTAGTGGCACAACAAATAATCAGAAAAAATAAAAATTTCTATTTCGACATTAAAATCTTACTAAATCCCGTTTCAAGAATTAAATAATTTAAAATAATGTTAAATTTTAACAAATAATTTAATTCTAAAAAATAAACATGGTGGTTATGTTAGGTATATAGATAGGTATTTCTTTACTCTTTAGGTTTTCTCCTTTTCTTTTTATTTATTTATCTATATATTTTATTTTTTGGTTTCTAGTTTTGAACTAGTATTTTGTTAGTGGTTACTTTTAGGAAGAAAATCGTGGTGTGGCCGCCTGGGTAATGGGGGGACTGGACTGAATATAAATTATTTTCATTATAAAATGTAATGGGAGAATTGTTATAAAAAAAAAACTCTTGTTCTGTAATGATAGTCGTGTGTTTCATTTACACATCTTAAATTATTATAAATTAAAAAATAATAATACATTTCAAATTTATTCTGGAGAAAAATTTAATTTGAAAAAAATATTGTATGTGGTTATTATTTATTTATAAAAATATTTACTTGAAAAATATTTATTTAAGTCCATAATCATAAAATATCCATCATTTTTTTTTGAAAAATGTTAAAAATACTCTTTTATTTTAAAAATATCCATCATTTTTTTCTGAAAATGTAGAGTGGCTCAGTGGTAGCTTAATGGCCCAATAACCCATAGGTCTTAGGTTCAAAACCTAGCTGTGATATTTTTACTTCATATGTTATATTTTTTGTGTATTAGATAAATTATATTACCATATATATATATTATATATATATATATATATATATATATATATATATATATATAATATATATATATATATATATATATATATACGGTCCGGATCAAGTGCATACCTCTTATCTTACTCCCTTTTAGGCGACGGTTTTAGTCATACAACCGTTGTCTATATTTTTAGCAACGAACAACATATAGCGTCACTAAAAGTATAGACGACGGTTGTATGACCGAAACCGTCGCCTAAGGGGGGTGAGTAAGATAAGGGGTATGCATTTGATCCTCTATATATTTATATAATATATTTATATAAATATTTATAAACAAATATTCATATAAATATTTATACATGAAATACAAATATATTATCTTATAATAATAACACACTAATTTGTCGTTTTATTCTATGATATATAAGATCGTTAGTATGGAAAGACCTGTTTGACTTCTTTTTTTTTTCCTTTTTTCCACAAGCGCTAATTATTGTATCAATTCTTTTTTTTTTTACAAAATAAAAAAGCAGTAAATTTTCGGGAAACAATAGCATTAATTATTCCTTATTTTAAAATGTCCAATATTAAAAAACTAATTAATTAACTTGGCTATTAATTTACGTTATAATCTTCTATATATTGATCATGTATGATCATCGATATGTCATTTAATTATTTTATTACCAATTTCCTTCAAAAAAGTGTTTGATCGCCCATTAATTATTTGCTGCAAAAGAAGAAGATAATTGAAAAGAATAACTTATACTATATTCTAAGGCAAAATAAATAAATTAAATAACAGGTAAGATAAATATCATAATTTTGTAAGTGTTTTGACATATATAAGCAGACAAATTATAGTGTTATTATTATAATTATTATTATTATTATTATTATTATTATTATTATTATTATTATTATTATTATTATTATTATTATTATTATTATTATTATTATTATTATTATTATTATTATTATTATATAACTTCCTGAGATTATATTAATGGTATGTAGTGAAGGAGAAGAAATGAATATATGGGGGAAATCTTATGTTTTGATATAAATATTAATCCTTGTAAGATATTAATAGATAACTTGTGTTTGCTCCAGCGGTCAAATGACCACAGTTCCAAATAATAGGTCACACGTTCGAATATGTTTTGCATTTGGACATAATTTTTAAATATTAAATACGAATATTTTTTGACAATTCTCTGAATACCGAATATGGTCTTACAAAAACATGCTTATTTGGATTATCTTAATTTAAGGCAACATTTTAATAGTCGTTGCAAAAAGTTGTATAAAATATGCAACGAAAATAAAAATTGTTGCCAATGAATGTGGTCTATATTAGGCAACGACATATAGCAACAAAAAACTTTCGTTGCCTACGATGAGGAGAAATCAAGTGGTTAGAAATTTTGCAAAAATTTTGTTTCTAAATTTTGCAACGACTTATGAATTTCGTTATAAAAAGTGAAAGTCTGACACAATCTGCAACGAAAGACAAGTTTCGTTGCTAAACATACACTTTTAGCAACAACTTATAAAGTCGTTGCCTGAAAAATCGTTGCTAAAGCCCCATTTTTAGCAACAACAAAACTTTTGCTGCCCACGATGACGGGAAATCAAGTGGCCAAAACTTTTGCAATGAATTTCTAACGAACTTTTTTCCCACCAATGAATTAGCAACGAAATTTTGCAACGACTTATGAATTTCTTTACAAAAAGTGAAAGCCTGACACAATCTGCAACGAAGGACAACTTTTGTTGCTAAACATATACTTTTAGCAACGACTTGTAAAGTCGTTGCCAGAAAAATCGTTGCTAAAGGCCCATTTTTTGTAATGAATTATTCTATATATATATAAATTATGTGTGAAAGTGACATGTGGGGTGGGGGCCACATGTGGGTTGAAGAATGGAAATGGGGGGGGGAGGGAGTTTACGTAAAGTAGAGGGAATTATATATATAATATGGTGGGGCCCACGGGTGGATGACATGTGGGAGTGAGAGGAAATTGGAAAATTTTGTGCGTGTATGTTTTCCTTTGCCGTAAGGCAAAGGTTATATATATATATATATTATAAAGTTTTTGTTTTATTAGATTATAAATAGAATATATTATATTTTATTATGCATAGTATTTGTATAGTGGCTGCATAGTGTTTGTATAGTAAATTTTAGAAAAATCAGTCGTCCATAAGAAAACCCGTGAATTCAAAAGTTTTCGTCCGTGAATAATTCTTAACAGTACCATTTCCATTCTCCTATAAATAGGATGCTTAGTTAGAATTGAAAATTACACCAGAATCATAAAATTCTTCTTCTATAATCTTGAGCGTATTTTGTTAGAGTTTAAGAAAGCTTTGAGCGTAGAAAACAGTGCAAATTTTCTTCAAGAATATTCCCGCTATGCCAGTTAGAATACTCTCCTTTTTAAGGTAAGGAATATTTTTTTTTCAATATTCGTATAAAATAATATTTTCTTACATACTCTGTAGCATGTAAGTAATATTATTTCGTTTCAGATTATGAATTATACACTCATTTTGTTATGTTTTGGGGTCTATACACCATGAAATTAGTAGAATGTCCTTAAATTTTGCGCTTCATCCGTATTTTTTCATGAAATATTATTCTGAACATTCTTAATAAGTTTTAACTTTTTCATGTCGGAGTACTATTCACTCGAGTACTATTCACTCGAAGTACTATTCATGTCAAAAATTAATTTTTTTCGGTTCAAATCATTTTTGATACAATATTATTCTTGAATTTTACTCCACAAAGCAGTATCATGTTGACAATTTGGACATTATTGAACTCTAGATAAATTAAATTATAAATTTTTAAAATTTATCATTTGCTTTCATTTAATTAAATTTTTATATCATTGTCATCATCCTCATGCTTATATTGTTATGAAAGTCATCTTTGGCCCGTAATGCATAGATGGACTATTGATTGGTATGATTATGACCAGAGATTATTCGGTTTAATCATGACTGTAATGTACAAATGATGTGGTAAAAGTCATCATTGGCCCGTAGTGCGTTGATGGACAGTTGTTGGTATGATTATGACCATTGATGATTACACAAATATCATTGGCCCGTAGTGCATGGATAATTCATGGACGTGATACTAATGAATATTTTTGGCCCGTAGTGCAGGGATGATTCGATGATGTGGATTATTTATTAAGCTGAGTCTCAGCGATAAAATTGATGATAAACTCTTAAATCATAGAAGATAGTAGATATCATGTTCTACTTGACTCTTCTAATGGATTGCTTGTTCCGCTGCAGTTAAACTTGATGTTTATTATATTTTATCAGTTTAACACTGTTGAAGGCTAACGATAATTTATTCTGCATTATCTTAGTCATAATATTTCTTACTGGGCTAGTTGAGCTCACCCTTTTGCTTTCATTGTTCTCTTCAGGAAGTGAGAACGTAGCCGGGACTAGTCGGGGAATGGAGTGACGGTCCGAGATAGTTGTTTTAGTAGTCCTCACTATTTAGTGTGATAATAAATGTAATGAGGATTGAATTTGAGTTTGGATAATGTCTATGAAACAATATTCGTGTCAAAATTCTCAGCTATGTTTTGTCGTATTTTACACGACAGTTGTATAATTAAGTTTGTATTTAAATTTTGTACCATGTATTTGGCGACTCAAAATGAGTGATGTACGCCTATTTTGGGGGCATCACAGTTGGTATCAGAGCTTAGGAATATGATCCATGAAAATCCTTTGCTAGTATGACCTACTTAAGTTTATTTGTTATTTAATTGATCGGTCAGAATATAGGGATAATATGTGGCATGTCAAATAACCCTTATTTTGTGGCAGTGTTTGAAAATGACATCTGAGAATGTTGAGATAAGCAATGGAGCACATGAGACCGTTGAGTCACCAACGATCAATACCCAGGATAATGTGCATCAGGGAGGCAATAATCCTCAGAAAAATAACAACACTGACCAAATGATGAACGATGGGATGTTCAGAGGCTTTATGCAATTCATGCAATATCAGGCAAGAAAGACTCCTGTTCAAAATGCAGGTGGAAATACTAGCAACTCTAGGATGGTCACCGCTAAGCAGTTCAAGGAGCTGGGACCACCGGAGTTTTTGGGAGAGCCAAAACCACTTAAGGTGGAGATGTGGATATAACAGATCACCAAGATATTTGATTTCTTGGGATGCTCCGAGGAGCAAAAGGTTCCCTTCATGTTGTGAGGAGAGGCAGATTACTAGTAGAAATCTGTAAAGCATACTCAACCTGCCACACTGAAGATGTCTTGGGAGAAGTTCCAAGAACTGTTCAATGACAAGTTCTTTCCCGAAAGTATTCGTCACATGAAAGAGGTGGAGTTTATGAAACTGGAGCAAAACAATATGACCGTGTCGCAGTACGAAACTAACTTTGCGGAGTTATCCCAGTTTGCGTCCCATCTGGTTGATAATGAGGAGAGAATGACGCGAATGTTTCTATGAGGTTTGAAACCTGAGATACGTCAATACCTAATTTTTCACAAATTGTGTTTGTATTCAGATGTTGTAAATAGGGCTCAGTTATTGGAGCGCGATAATGATTCAACCCAACCAAGAGAGAGCAGCCGGCAAATCGATAATACCACTGGTAGCAGTCATCGAAGAGGTGACAACAAACGAGGAGGAAATCAGCATGTCAGACATGGTAACCACTTCGGTGGTAATCCTGGCCAAGACAATAAAAGTGGAAATTTCAAGAAGAGGAGATTCAATAATGATGGAAAGATGTCAGCACCAGCACCTGTTGTTAAAGAAGGAGAACGATTATTGATCGTATGCTACAAATGCGGAGGGGAGGGACACATCAATCCAAATTGTACGCAGCAATCCAAAATATGTTACAATTTGGAAGAGAAGGTCACCTAGCTCGATTTTGTCGTGCAGTAAAGCCAAGTTTAACTGGGATGGAGGCACCAAAGGCCGTCCCAAAAAAGTCAAAACCGATAGTCCAAGGGAGAGCATTTGTCGTAACCTCCCAAAAAGTGAGGAACCCGAACGAGGTTATCACGGGTAAGCTAATCATAAACTCTAGCGAAGTCTATACCTTATTTGATACCGGTTCTACCCATTTTTTTATTTCTCCTACTTGCGCTCAACGTTTAAATTTAACTCCGGAGAAATTAGACTTTGACTTATCTGTTGAAACTCCGTTGGGAGAAACCTTCATTACATCCACTGTTTATAAGTCTTATTTGATTCAAATTGGCACCCTCACATTATCTGTCGATCTTATTTCCTTAAAAATACTTGCATTCGATGTGATTTTAGGAATTGATTGGTTAATCACTCATCATGTAAAAATTGATTATTTTCGTTAAGTTGTTTACTTTCATATTCCTAACTGACCTATTATGCGAATTCAAACAACCAAACCACTAAAGTCAATCACTGTCATATCAAGCCATAAAGCTATTCGTTTATTAAAAAACGGATGTCAAGCTTTCTTAGCCCATGTCACAGATTTAAACAAAAATACGTCAGATTTGAATGATATTTCTATTGTTAATAAATTTCCTGACGTATTCCCTGAAGAACTTCCTGGCCTACCCCCAGAGTGTGAAATCGAATTTTGTATCGTCCTTTAACCCGGTACAAAACCCATTTCCAAAGACCCATATCGAATGGCTCCTATTGAACTTCAGGAGTTTAATATCCAACTGCAAGAATTATTAGACATCGGTTTCATTCGTCCTAGTACGTCTCCTTGGGGTGCTCCTGTTCTATTCGTAAAGAAGAAAAATGAAAGTATGCGACTTTGTATTGACTATCGAGAGTTGAATCATGTCACCATCAAAAATAGGTATCCGTTACCTCGTATTGATGACTTGTTTGACCAGTTGCAAGGCACTAAATTCTTTTCAAAGATCGATCTTCATTTCAGATATCATCAATTAAAGATTAAAAATGATGACATTTTAAAGACTGCTTTCAGAACTCGGTATGGGCATTATGAATTCCTAGTCATGTCTTTTGGATTGACTAATGCTCCTGCTGCCTTCATGGATATGATGAACCGAGTATTCAAGAAATATTTGGATCACTTTGTGGTCGTCTTTATTGATGACATCCTCATTTACTCCAAAAGCCGTGAAGATCATGAGCAACATTTGAGGTTGATACTCCAAAAGATTCGGGAAAATAAGCTATATGCCAAGTTGAAGAAATACGAGTTCTGGCTTGAGGAAGTAGCATTCCTTGGGCATGTGATATCAAATCATGGAATATTTGTTGACCCAGCGAAGATCGAAGCAATTCAAAGCTGGGAGCAACCGAAGTCAGTGACCGAAGTACGTAGCTTTCTCGGCTTAGCTGGTTATTAACGGAGATTCGTAGAAGGGTTTTCTCGAATCGCTACTCCATTAACTCAGCTGAGTCGAAAAGATACAAAATTTGGTTGGAGCGAGGAATATGAGAAGAGTTTTCAAGAACTCAAGAGGAGACTCATTTTAGCACCTGTTCTGACAATACCATCTAGTTCAGAGGGATTTGTCATATACATCGATGCTTCAAGCAAAGGTTTAGGATGTGTTCTCATGCAATATGGGAAAGTCATAGCCTATACCTCACGACAACTCAAAGAATATGAGAGAAATTATCCTACTCATGATCTAAAATTGGCAGCTATCCTTTTTGCGCTTAAAATCTGGAGGCATTACCTGTATGGGGAGAAAGTGGAGATCTATATGGATCATAAAAGCCTCAAATATTTTTTCACCCAAAAGGAGTTCAACATGCGGCAACGACGTTGGCTTGAGCTATTGAAAGATTACGATCATATCATTCAATACCATCCTGGAAAAGCGAACGTGGTAGCTGACGCGTTGAGTAGAAGATCATATGCGGGTACGAGTGTGATATTGTCAACGTAAAGGCCCATTTTGTATGACTTAAAAAGGATGGAGATAGAGTTAAAGACTCCAAGAACCAACGTGATGATAGCAAATATACGAGTAGAACCGACTTTAATCGATAAAGTTAAAGATGCTCAAACCACGGACCTGGAGCTGATGCATATGAAGAAGAAAGTGCATGAAGGTGTTATTCCGGAAGTAAGAATTGATGAAAAAAGAATACTTTGTGTCAACTCCAGACTTTGTGCTCCCCTGATTTAAAGTATAAAATCATGATGGAGGCGCATAACACATCGTTTGCAATCCATCCTAGGAGTACCAAAATGTATCGTGATCTTCGATATACATTTTGGTGGAGCAATATAAAAAGAGATCGCAGAGTTTATCTCAAGATTTTTAACTTGCCAACGAGTCAAGGCGGAGCATCAAGTGCCAAAAGATCCATTGCAACCACTTGAAATTCCAAAATAGAAGTGGGAGCACATTACCACGGATTTCGTTATTGGTCTTCCCAAGGTTTCTCAAGGCATAGATGCAATTTGGATTATTATTGATAGATTGACTAAGTCTGCTCATTTCTTACCTATACGAGAAACTTATACACTTGAACGTCTTGCTCGTATATACATAAATGAGATTGTAAGGCTGCATGGTATGCCAGTATCCATATTTTCTAATCGAGACCCAAGATTCACTTCATAATTTTGGGTTAGTTTGCAAAAAGCTATGGGCACAGATTTTTGATTCAGTTCGGCTTATCATCCTCAAACGGACAGGCAGTCGGAGAGGACTATTCAAACTCTTGAGGATCTATTAAGACTCTGTGTCCTTGACTTCAAAGGAATTTGGGACAATTTTTTACTATTGGTAGAATTCTCGTACAACAACAGTTATCAAGCAAGTATTGGCATGGCTCCATTTGAGGCATTGTATGGACGCAAGTGTCATTCTTCAGTATGCTGGGACGAGGTGGGTGAAGCAACGTTGTTGGGACCAGAATTGGTACGTATGACTACGGAAAAGATTCAAATGATCCGGCAACGTATAAAAACCTCACAAGATCGACAAAAGAGTTATGCTAATCTTCATCGAAAGGACGTGGAATTCATTGTTGATGATCATGTGTTGTTACGTGTTGCTCCATGGAAAGGAGTTACAAGATTTGGAAAGAGAGAAAAGCTCAATCCTCGATTCATTGGCCTATTCTAAATCCTCGATCGAGTAGAAACTGTGGCATATAGACTCGCCTTACCGCCAAGTATGTCTCATGTTCATAACGTTTTTCACATATCCATGTTACGTAAATATATGGAAGACCCGAACCACATTATTGATTTAGAAACGGACAAAATAACGAAAGATTTAATATATGAAGAGGTACCTGTGAAAATCTTAGATAAGAAGGAACATATTCTACGCTCCAAGGTTATACATCAAGTTAAAGTTTTATGGAGAAACCACGATGTTGAGGAAATGACCTGGGAGTTAGAATCTGAAATAAAATCAAGGTATCCTCACCTCTACGACATACCAGGTACGTACTCTAATTTTGAGGATGAAATTTCATAAGAATGGGAGGTTGTAAGACCCCAATTTTCATACATAAAGATTAAATTTTCTCGAAATATATTTTTTGAATATTATGATGTGAATTTGATATAATGTTATAGTTGTGGGTAGTATTCATAAATTTTGCAAAGTATGCAAGTTGTTATAAAATATTCGATTGGTCGGGAAATATTCGTTTTAATAGGAAATATTCGTATGACGGCACAATCATTGGTGGGCCTCACAACGGAATTATTGTCGGAGTTAGAAAATGATAGAAATATCTTTTTATGAAAATAACGGCGGAAGTTTTATCGTTAACTGTTAAAATACCCGGTGGTAAAAGTACAGTAATACGCATGGTTGCATAGTAGCACACGGTATTGATTATTGATGCTTACGTGAGAAGTCACTTAGTTATATTCAATTATTGTTACAGTAATTGCTGCATAGTATCTCACGTTATTTGATTCAATTATCGTTACAATATTTTATATTATTAAATCAATAATTGAGATGACAAGTTATTCATATTATTATGTACATAATTAACAATGTCTAGAAAGTTCTGTCGATGAAAGGGGTTTGATCACCTAATTGCACGCCAATAGGGAGAAATCATTATCGGAAAGCCCCCTCTTTCCTGGGAACGATCTGGTTCTTAATATTGCGAGTTATAATAATGATGAATAAATGTTGTTAAAAATATTGAGGGGATTTTTATGAAGTATTTGTTATAAATTTTGCTTATTATTTGGACCTCCATTTACCCATTTTAGAAAATTATTCAGTATATATATATATATATATATATATATATATATATATATATATATATATAGAGAGAGAGAGAGAGAGAGAGAGAGAGAGAATGGATCCTGTCCGAACTCCCGGGACAGGCTTAAAATGCGGATCTTTAATTTTTTATTTTATTTTATTTTTTTTAAAATAACTAAAAAAAATTATGGAATTGGAATTTTTATAAATACAGTGTTTTGGGTGTGATTTAGATACATATAACAAAATATGTTTGTACAGATTGTACAGACATGTTTTGTTATACGTATCCAAATCACACCTAAAACACTGTATTATGTAAAAATTTTAGTTCCATAAAATATTTAAAAAAAATTTTGTTGTTTTAAATAAAAAACAAAAAAAAGGGTCCGTATTTTGATAAAGTCTGGGATCCCTGACTGGATCCGGACTAATATATATATATATATATAATATATATATATATATATATATATATATATAATATATATATAATTTGTGTGTGAAAGTGACATTTGGGACGGGGCCCACATGTGGGTTGAAGAATGGAAATGTGGGGGGGAGGAAGTTTACGTAAAGTAGAGGGAATTATATATATATATATATATATATATATATATATATATATATATTGTGGTGGGGCCCACGGGTGGATGACATGTGGGAGTGGGAGGAAATTGAAAAATTTTGTGCGTGTATATTTTCCTTTGTCGTAAGGCAAAGGTTATATATATATATATATATATATAATATATATATATATATTATATATATATATATATATATACACACACACAACGGATCCGGTCCGGGAGTCCGGATTTTCTTAAAATCCGGATTTTTTTTTTTTTTTTTTGCTTTTTTTTTTAAAATAACTAAAAAAAAATATTTAATATTTTATGGAACTGAAATTTTTTCATAATATAATGTTTTGGGTGTGTTTTGAATACCTATACCAAAAAGTGGTGGTACAGTCTGCACAGACTGTACCACCATATTTTGTTATACGTACCCAAATCACGCCCAAAACACTTTATTATGAAAAAATTTCAATTCCATAAATTTTTTTTTTTTTAGTTGTTTCAAAAAAAAAAAAAAGCAAAAAAAAAAAATAAATAAAGGTCCGGATTTTATAGAGTCCGGGATCCCGGACTGGATCCGGACTCTATATATATAATATATATATATATATATATAGTCCGGATCTTAAGCTCACCCCTTATCGAACTCACCCGAGCTCACCCCCTTTTAACGACAGACCCGGCGACGGTTCGGTCATACAACCGTCGTCTATACTTTTAGCGACGGACAACATATAACGTCGCTAAAAGTATAGACGACGGTTGTATGACCGAACCGTCGCTGGGTCCGTCGCTAAAGGGTGGGTGAGCTCGGGTGAGTTGAATAAAGAGTGAGCTTAAGATCCGGACCGTATATATATATATATATATATATATATATATATATATATATATATATATAATATATATATATATATTATATATAGGAAATGATCTATAGAATGCGTTAGTCAAAGGAACTGTTTCAACTAACGTTCATCCAGTTGTCCAAAATTAGAGTGAATGGCTGAGATGAGGGCCCAGCTGCTACTCCCTCTAGTGGCCAGTCAAAATGACTGGCCGCTATAGAGAGAGTAGCGGCCAACAAAAAAAATTTACCTTAATTACTGATTATCCTCATACATACTACTTATTAATTTGTAAAATAAAATAATAAAAAATTATAAGTATAATCAGTAATTATCCTTATACTTATTAATAAAATAAGTATGTATAAGGATAATTAATAATTATCGTCTTATGATTTTTAATTATAAATAAGAAATAGTGATTGAATTTATATTATATTCCTACTCAAATATATAAACTCAATCACTATTTCCTATTTATAATTAAAAATCAGAAGACGATAATCAGTAATTATTTTTATACATACTTATTTTGTTAATAAGTATAAGAATAAGTATAAAGATAATTACTGATTATCCTTATAATTTTTAATTATTTTAATTTACTGATTAATAAGTAATATGTATAAGGATAATCTGTTAATAAGTATAAGGATAAGTATAAAGATAATTACTGATTATCCTTATAATTATCCTTATAATTTTTTATTATTTTATTTTACTGATTAATAAGTAGTATGTATAGAATAATCCGGATAATCAGTAATTAAGCCAAATTTTTTTGTTGGCTGCTACTCCCTCTAGCAGCCAGTCAAAACACGGTCGTTTTGACTGGCCGCTAGAGGGAGTAACGGCCAACCAAAAAAATTTGGCTGGCCGCTAGAGAGAGTAGCGGCTGGGTCCTCATCTCAGCCATTCACTCTAATTTTGAACGGCTGGATGAGCGTTAGTTAAAACAGTCCATCTGACTAACGTATTCTATGGATCATTTCCATATATATATATATAATATATATATATATAATATATATATTATATATATATATATATATATATATTATAAAGTTTTGTTTTATTAGATTATAAATAGAATGTATTATATTTTATTATGCATAGCGTTTACATAGTGGCTGCATAGTGTTTGCATAGTAAATTTCAGAAAAATCACTCGTCCGTAAGTAAACCCGTGAATTTGAAAGTTTTCGTCCGTGAATAATTCTTAACAGTACCATTTTCATTCTCCTATAAATAGGATGCTTAGTTAGAATTAAAAATCACACCAGAATCAGAGAATTCTTCTTCTATAATCTTGAGCGTATTTCTTTAGAGTTTAAGAAAGTTTTGAGGGTAGAAAACAGTGTAAATTTTCTTCAAGAATATCTCCGCTATACTAGTTGGAATACTCTCTTTTTTAAGGTAAGAAATATTATTTTTTTTCAATATTCGTATAAAATAATATTTTCTTTCATACTCTGTAGTATGTAAGTAATATTATTTCGTTTAAGATTCAGAATTCTACACTCATTTTATTATGTTTTGGCTTCTATACTCCACGAAATTAGTAGAATATCCTTGAATTTTGCGCTTCATCCAGTATCTTTTTATGGAAATATTATTCTGAACGTTCTTGATAAGTTTTAACTTTTTCATGTTGGAGTACTATTCACTCGAGTACTATACACCCGGAGTACTATTCATGACAAAAATTAATTTTTTTTCTGTCCAAATTATTTTTGATACAATATTATTCTTGAATTTTACTCCATAAAGCAGTATCATGTTGACAATTTGGACATTATTAAATTCTGGATAAATTAAATTATAAATCTTTAAATTAATCATTTACTTTTATTTAATTGAATTTTTATATCATTGTCATCATTCTCATGCTTATATTGTTATGAAAGTCTTCTTTGGCCCGTAGTGCATAGATAGACTGTTGAATCGTATGATTATGACCAGAGATTATTCGATATAATCATGACCGTAATGTTACAAATGATGTGGTAAAAGTCATCATTGGCCCGTAGTGTATTAATGGACAGTTGTTGGTATGATCATGATCATTGATGATTACACGAATATCCTTGGCCCGTAGTGCATAGATAATTCGTGGACGTGATACTAATGAATATCATTGACCCATAGTGCATGGATGATTCGATGATGTGGATTATTTATTAAGCTGAGTCTCTGCGATAAAATTGATGATAAACTCTTAAATCATAGAAGATAGTAAATATCATGCTCTACTTGACTCTTCTAATGGATTGGTTGTTCACTGCAGTTAAACTTGATGTTTATTATATTTTATCAGTTTAACACTGTTGAAGGTTAACGATAATTTATTCTGCATTATCTTAGTCATAATATTTCTTACTGGGCTAGTTGAGCTCACCCTTTTGCTTTCATTGTTCTCTTCAGGAAGTGAGAACGTAGCCGAGACTAGTCGAGGAATAGAGTGACGGTCCGAGATGGTTGTTTTAGTTGTCCTCACTATTTAGTGTGATAATAAATGTAATGAGGATTGAATTTGAGTTTGGATACTGTCTATGAGACAATATTCGTGTCAAAACTCTCAGCTATGTTTTGTCGTATTTTACACGACAGTTATATAATTAAGTTTGTATTTGAATTTTGTACCAAGTATTTGGCGACTCAAAATAGGTGATGTATACCTATTTTGGGGGTGTCACAAATTGTAGAAGATTCAAATGATTGAGATAAGAATGATTATTTGATCAAATAAATAGAAAATGCAACGAATCAGAGAAAAAAAAAACTTATCTGTGGTAGCGAAACCAGAAACTTACGCTCTGATACCATGATAAGCTTACTGAATTTGAAAAGAAGATCATGGAACAAGATAAAAACCCTTCTTATTAATCTGCATGTTTTTCTCTTATTTAGTTGTGCACCAACTCTACTACTTATACCATCTGTTAATAAGGTACCAAATTAACTAGAGTTACAATGGCTTTTAACTATGATTAAAAGGTTGTTACATCTGAAATGATCTCATGTGTTGACACTCGATTATGTAATACTTGGTCCAGCTATCATACCTAAGGCATTGCTAATTTTAGCTTGCATAATTGGAACTACTTCTTTATGGTTTTTTAATCCATCATGGTGTGTTGGCGTGCTGCAGATAAGCCATCTTGATAAGCTACTGATACAGCATGTGCAACTGATGATGCTGTATATGTGCTATTAATATTAATCTATCATGTAGTATAGTGTGAGGGCTATGTAATCAGTAATTTTTTGCATGTGCCTAATAGTTTAAGACTACACATTGCATCACTTTATTCCTCACTTCGGAAAATCATAAATTGTAGCAACAAATTCTAACATGACATCTCTCTTTTATTTTTAACAAAAATAGAATTTTGAGATAGTTTCAAGCTAGGAAGGGTAAATTAAACTTGGAATTATTGACAAGATTTTCCGCAGTTCTATTTATTTAACTTATTTTATTATAGTATTTGAAATTTTAACATGGGACTGAGGGAGAAGCTTAATTATGTATTTTCTTTTTCCAAACCATGATATCGATGATTGAAAATAATTAATACCTCTATACAGTGGCGGAACCAAGAAGCTTTTATAGGAGGGTCAAAATATATCTGTAAAAAAATTTATTTATTGACGTATTTATTTTTTTATCTGATACAACCTCAATATATAAAGCTACCTAAAACAGTACAAAGCCATAACCTTTTTCATGATTCGAAATTCAAAAAAGCAATCTTTTTTATCTTCCACTTTCTTCAAACTTTGCACTGTTTATATATTCAAATCTTTTGAGCTCTCAAACGGGAATAATATAATAGAAAAAATAAATGGTCAATATGGTAATGACCCATTTTAAAAACCCAAAAAAACCCGCAAACCCCAGACAGAGAAATTCATCTTCAAGTCGGGTTAAAATTTAAAATTCTGAAAACTAAATTGTTAAAAGATGTAAACATTAAAATTCATCAAAATTTCATAAATCATAATAATTTCATCATTCATATATATATATATATATATATATATATATATATATATATATATATATATATATATATAAAGAACCCAAAATTTGAAGGTATTTCATCAATTTCATCAATCTAATTTTAATCTATTTCATCAATTTCAGTGTTATTATTCAATATATGCAAATAATCCAAAAAAAAAACATGACTTTTACCCCAATCCTTTAAAGAACTCCCAAACAAAAAATCATATCATACTTCTAATATCTTATAATATATAAACGTATATATTGAAAGAAAAAATAAAAAAACTGTCCACAACAATCACTCAATCAGCCATGAAAAAAAGTAGAAAAACAAAATTGATCATCATCCACAATAAGTATAAAAACAAAATCATAAACCTGTAAGAGAGTGAGCAGTGGGCAGTGGTGGCGGTGGGCGGGCGGGCGGACGGCGACAGAGGCAGTCAGCAGGAGCAGTGGTCCAGTCGGCAATCACCAGTGGAGGCAATGGATCAATGGAGGCGGAAGCCGCGGAAGAGGGAAGAGGAGACGATGTGCAGAGTAACAGAGGCAGAACTGAAGAAGTAAAGAGCACCAGACGAAGTGCAGAGCAGCAGTGAAGAAGCCCTATTGTCCTAATAAAAAAAAATAAATTAAATGAAACGACGTCGTTTCATGTTATTAAAAAAAACAAAAAAACCTGCAGTCGGAGAAGAAGACCGGAGCTCCTCGCCTGTTGGCTGGCTGCTGCTCCCTCCCCTCCCCTGCCCCTGCCTTCCTACCGGGGTCAACTGCCCCCCTAGTTCCGCCTCTACCTCTATATCTATTCAGGCCTTAAAAATAGAATAGATTTCATGTTCAGATACGTATATGCACATCTAGTTAAAAATTAAAAATAAAAGTATGTTGTTTGAGTCATCAGTTATCAATTTTCTCTTTCGTCAGTAAAACAATTTCTTTAAGATTATATATAGAAGTAGGAGCGATCATTTAGTAACAGTTTAACCCCTTGTCCTTTTAGCGACAGTTTAACAGTTTGTCGGTTGTGACAGGCTAACTGTTTGTCCTTTAGCGACAGTTTAACTGTTTGTCGGTTTAGCAATTATTCCTTTTTAGGGACGCTTTTACAAGAAGCCCGTCTTTTGCTTGACCTGAATATAACCTTTAATTATTCCAGCCAAAACGCTTGGGAAATCTGAAGAAAAAAAACAGATAGAAGGATCAGAAAATAAGCTACATTATGAGTTTCTGATCCACCGAATTACTGTCTTTTGACCTTTTGTTTAAGAACTTTGTTCTTATGCATGCATATATTTAACTAGATTAGATCAACAATTTAGGCCTTCTCATAGCTAGATTACTGTTTGATGGGTTGAAGACAGATTCATAGATCTTTTCAATGATGCCTTATTTGCCTAGATCGAGGAAACATTTGAACCAGTACAAAATAAACATAATAATAATATTAATAAAAAAATTAATTCATTAATAAGATTATTGATATTGTTAGAGTAAAAATAAAATAAATATAAATTTATGATTTTATATATGTTCAAACAACACTTATTATTCTAATATAATTTTATACTCTAACAATATCAGTCACCTTTAATAATTAGATTAGTACATTCTTCAACTATATCTAGTAGAACCAAACTTGGATGACTACTTTTATTTATTGAATTTATAGTTAGTAATATTTTTTCAGTTATATTTAGTAATTACTCCTTCCATTCAAAAATATCTGTACTTTTAACTAATTGTACAATTATTAAAAAAAAAATTTATTATGTCAATTTTATTATTAAAAGTACAAACCCTCCCCGCCCCACAACTATTATGAATAGGAATAATTAAGGTCCCTACGCAACTGTACAAGAAGGTAGCGCATAGAGAAGGTAAAAGTGTAATAGATTTAGGGCTATTTTTGTTTGTGAAGATTATACTTTAATATGACTATTAATTTTAAGTGTCTTGTTATTTTTAAATTTAGACTTGAGACTATTAGTCTAGGGTTATAAAATGACTTAATAGTCTATAGACTATAATTATAATTCCGGGATTATAAACTTAGGATTAATAGTCTTGAGATTATAATCGGAATTATAATCCTTACAAACAAACATAGGTTAAGAGTAAATCCGTAAAAAGTAGCACATAGAGGAGGCGAAAGCCATAAAAAATTTATAGTAAATTCATAAAAATTAGTACTTCAATAATTTCTTCATCCATCCGATTTGTTTTGTGAGTTGGGTTGGAGTAGAACCATGAAAGATTGTTGAGGATGGGAGAAAAAGGAGCTTGAACGATTATGTTTGCAAATCTTACATTTGAAAATTGTGATCTGTAAACGAGAATAAGCTGTACCGAATACTGACACACACAGAGAGGCGGTGGCTGTTAGATGAAAACAGAGACAGAGCTTGGGTTTAAAATTAAAAAGACATGAATTCATGAGCCTACTTTGTATTTTCAAGTAACAAACCCAAACTAAGATTTAAGTGTCCATTTCGGGTGTTTCATTGATTTTCTTTTTGAATAAGCACATCATAATACTTAGTATTTTATTAACTTAAAAATAAATTATATATATATATATATATATATATATATATATATATATATATATATATATATATACACACACACACACAGGAAGGATCAAGAGCAGAATTCTTAAATAGCAGAATGCCTTAAGTAGCAGAATTTTGTCAAAACGACGCCGTTTTATATGGTCGCGGTGGCATTTTTGTAAATACGCGGTGGCATGGTATTTACAAAAATGCCACCGCGTCCCTATAAAACGGCGTCGTTTTGATAAAATTATGCTACTTAAGGCATTATGCTATTTAAGAATTATGCTCTTGATCCTTTCTGTATATATATATATATATATATATATATATATATATATATATATATATATATATATATTAACGGGTTTGGGGCGTAAGCTAAAATCTCATACCTAAACCTAGCAAAACATGGCCCAAGCCCGCGGACCGAGTTGGCCCGTTCGCCACGTGCTAGGCTTTGGGCGGCAGAATTTTACCCCAGTAAAACTCGGGCGTTTTTGGCCCTCCCGTTTTTGGTCCGGCCCGCCACCCGCCGGGCCCGTTTGGGCCAAACCCAAAAAAATAGCATAAAATAGGCACGAGTTGGTCTCAGCCCGGCCCGTCCGCCACGGGCGGGACTTTGAGCTGCAGAATTTTTGCCCAGCAAAACACGAGCCTTTTTGGTCCGCCCGTTCCCGCCACTTGCTGGGCCCGTTTGGGCTTGACTCGCCCGTTTACCAGGTCTACTCATACCCTATCCTAATCCTATAGGATTTTAAAAATCAGATCCCATTAATGTTAGTGTTGATCGGATCCCATATGGATCGGGTGATCAAATTGTCAGGGCTACCTATATATAAGCATGTTGATTATCCATCAATTTTAACATGGCTCGAGGATATATATATATATATATATATATATATATATATATATATATATATATATATATATATATATAGTCCGAATTTTAAGCTCACCAACTCACCCGAACTCACCCTCCTTTAGCGACGGACCCGGCGACGGTTCGGTCATACAACCGTCGTCTATACTTTTAGCGACGAATAACATATAGCGTCGCTAAAAGTATAGACGACGGTTGTATGACCGAACCGTCGTCGGTTCTGTCGCTAAAGGGGGGATGAGCTCTGGTGTGCTGGATAATGGGTGAGCTTAAGATCCGGACCGTATATATATATATATACGGTCCGGATCTTAAGCTCACCCTTTATATAGCTCACCTTGCTCACCCCCCTTTAGCGACGGACCGGACGACGATTCGGTCCGTCGCTATATATAGAATCGTCGCTATATGTTGTCTATCGCTAAAAGCTAAGACGACGATTCTATATATAGCGACAGACCAAATCGTCGCCCGGTTCATCGCTAAAGGGGGGTGAGCAAGGTGAGCTAAATAAGGGGTGAGCTTAATATCCGGACCGTATATATATATATATATATATATATATATATATATATATATATATATATATATATAAAGGATGAACCCCCTTCTCAGACGGATCGTCCGTTTGCAGACATGTTTAAAAAAAATCCAAAAGGCAGAGGCGGTCCCACTAATTGTACTTTGCATGAAGGATAGTTGACTAAAATCTTTTCTTTGCTTTTTGAATGAAGTGGTTGGAATAACAATAATGAGTGGTGACTAAATGTTTGTTTATTAATTGTGTTCAGATTGTGGCATTAAACATACTAAAAGTGAGATATGAAGAAATACATCTGAACATAATTTTTTTATTAATTTGTGATTTTTTTATTAATTTGTTTATTAAGTCTGTTGAATAATTTATTTTATTAGATTGTTCATTAAAATTGTGATTAACTTTGTTTATCACAAATAAACAAATAAAACTAGTGGGTTAAATATAAATTGTGTTGAACATAATCTCAAAAATAAATAAATCATGTTGCACATAATAATGTCTCAAATCCATAACAGTATCCATAAGAAGTTTTTAATATGAAAAAAAAGTGTCAAATTCAGTAGCAATAAAATAAGAACTCCAGCCTACTAGAACGAGACGCCAATTATGTGGATAAGTAATTGTCGTCATCTTCGTCACATTGGGAAGACCTACACAAAAGTCAATAAAAATAGTTTAAATGGAATTATATGAAATCAAATTCAAATGACAAAAAAAAGAAGAAGATGTATTACCGAATTTGAAGCATTGGACAATTTCTTTTATCATGTGCTTGTCCAATTTTGCCACATCCACGACACATTCTCGATTTTTGGTTTTTAGCCCTTCCTAATGCCTTTTCTTTTCCTCCTTTCAGTCTTTTTCCGCACCCCTTTGCCTGCACTTGACTCGGTTCTTGAAGTGTATAATCACAATTTGAACTCAATCTTACTGAACCAATTTGACTGCTTTTCTCGCCGGTAACTCCTTTACTTTTATCACCAAGATTCAATTGATTAATTTCAACAAGTGCATAACTCAAAGAATCCCTATATATCTTAGTTCCTTCTACACTCACAATGGCCTTATCAACTACTTCCAAGGATTCTTTAATCAATTGAGTCCGCAACATGAGATATGGTTTGTCATCACTTATCTCGATTCCACTGTCATCTTTAACATTCCCACATTTTGCAGATTGAGTTCATCTCTTCAATATGTACTGATTTGGAAGTTTCTCAAGGTCATGGAATTTGTTCAAATATGCTAAAAGGTGGCTACAAGTAATTCCAGCACTCTCAATGTGACGCCCCCAAAATTAGGTATACATCACCCATCTTGGGTCGTCAGATACATGGTACAGAATACAAATACAACTTATTAATACAACTGTCGGGTACAATACGACAAAACATAACTGTGAGTTTGAATACAATTATTGTCTACTAGAGACTATACAAACTCAAAAGGAGTCCTCATTACAATTATTATCACACTATTTAATTGAATAGTGAGGACTACTAATACTATCATCTGGTCCGTCACTCCGTTCTCCGACTCGTCCCAGCTATATTCTCATTTTCTGAAGAGAACAGTGAAAGAAAGGGTGAGCTCAACTAGCCCAGTAAGAAATATTATGACTAAGATAATGTAGAATAAATTATCATTAGCCTTCAACAGTGTTAAACTGATAAAATATAACGAACATCAAGTTTAACTGCAGCGGAACAAGCAATCCATTAAAAGAGTCAAATAGAGAATAAAATCTACTATCTTCTATGATTTAAAAGGTTTTTCAACACTGTTATCGCTGGGACTCAGCTTAATAAAATAATCCACATCATCGAATCACCCCTGCACTATGGCCAAGGATATTCGTGTATTAATTAATGGTCATGATCATTCCAACAACTGTCCATCAATGCACTACGAGCCAATGAGGACTTTTACCACATCATTTGTAACATTACGGTCATGATTACACCGAATAATCCCTGGTTATAATCATACCAAGTCCATCTATGCATTACATGACATAGATGACTTTCAACATTTTATAAACATGAGGATGATGACAATGATATAAGAATTCAATAAAACAAGTTCAAAAATTAATTTATCCAAGAATTAACAACGTCCAAATTGTCAACATGATACTGCTTTGTGGAGTAAAATTCAAGAATGCTTAGAAGAATATTTTCATGAAAAGATACTGGATGAACCGCAATTATCAAGGATATTCCACTAATTTCATGGAGTATAGAAGTTAAAACTTAACCAACTGAGTATAATAAAGAATGGAATAACAAAAGAAATCACCATGCATGCGATAGACCGCACATACAGGTTATTCCAACAGAATAATAAATAATGAAACCAGGTCTGGCGTAAAACGCACAGACAGGATATTTCAACAGAATAATATTAAAGACAGAACTAGGTCCGGTGTAAAACACACAGACAGGATGTTCCAACAGAATAATAATAAAGACGGAACCAGGTCCGGTGTAAAATACACAGACAGGATGTTCCAACAGAATAATAGAAGAATGTCACCAAGTATAGGGTAGACCGCGTATACAGGTTATTCCAACAGAATAATAAAGAATGGAATAACAGAAGTTCTCTTCATGAATACAAAAGAAATAATACCCCTTACGGGTACAACAAATAATATCCCTTACCGTTTTAAAGAAGAACTGAAATAAGGAAATAGTTAAGTAGCAGAATATTTTTCTTCTCTCTCTCTATAGTTTCTCTCTCTAGAGTTCAGTGAATTCGTATGAAATAATGAAGGAATGAGCTTCTATTTATAGGAGAATTGAAGGATGCTATTGGACTGTACAGTAGGAATTCAGACGAAATCAGTTGCTGATTCACAGCTCCACTGATCCAACGCATCAGTAATCTTTGTCAAAGAGTTAGCCAATGAAAAAAAATGAACACATGCCACATTAAAAGCCTTGACCAATTAAAATGCTCCATAATTTACAAGTTGCCAAATCTGCTGCATGATTGAAAAAAAATTTGGCCAATAATATTCAAGATTGAAAAAATCAATCCGAATCCTACCAATTCTTCCTTCTTCTTTTCTTTCCAATCAACATCCCACTATCATATAAATATATATAAAATAATAATGCTTCTCTCCACCACAACCCACTAACATAAATATATAAATAACAATCACACACCTGCCAATAATATACTCCTCCACCCACAACACACCACTAGATAATAATTCTCCCACTAAAATCCACTACCACACACACACTCCTACACACACGAAAACACACACACACGCACACACAAAAGTCATATATATATATATATATATATATATATATATATATATATACTTTATAACTTTCGTTCAATAATTTTGAAAAACGGGTAAACAGGGATCCAAATAATAAGTAAAACTGAGTGACTTCTCACGTAAGCATCAATAATCAATACCGTGTGCTACTATGCAACCACGCATATTACTGTACTTTTAACACCGGGTGTTTCAACAGTTAACGGTAAAACTTCCGCCGTTATTTTCATAAAATATTTTTGTCGTTTTCTCAATCCGACAATAATTCCGTTGCGGAGTCCACCAATGATTGTACCGTCGTACGGATATTTCCCGACAAAATGAATATTCCCCGACCAATCGAATATAATATAACAACTTGCATACTATGCAAAATTTATAAATATTACCTACAAATATAACATTATATCAATTTCACTCCATAATATTCAAAAATAATATTTATAGAAAATTCATCTTTATTCAAAAAGTTGGGGTTTTACACTTAAATTTCTTACAACTACATGAAGCGTAATCCAAGTCTTTTTCATAAACAATCTCCCTCACTTTGTACTTATCATCACCTTGTTTTTGAATGTTGTACACGCGTTGATTACCATAATCTCTAATATGGTGAAATCTATAATTCAAGAAGCTCTCCCACAACTCATCTTGAAAATCAAAAAACAATTCACATGTGTACACATCAACCATTTGCAATAAAAAAGAGTGGGTCATTTTTACCTTAGGCTTTTCAATCACGTCTTTGTTGTCGGCCTTTAATTCTTCGTCACGTTGGCGTGTAAGACCCCTACCAAACTGAATCATAAAATCCACTAGAGAATTTTTTTTGTTAACATATCTCTTAAAGAATGCATGTGCACTCTCGCCTCGTTGGCTACTTGACATACCTGCTGAAAAAACATGATTCACATAAGCAAGCACCCATGTCAAATGAATTTCATACATTGACTTCAACCATTTATTATCACTTAACCCACTTATCTGAACAAGATCCTCCCACTTAGAATCAAACTCTTCCTTACTTTCTGAATTCAATATACAATCTGAAAAGTTCCTATAGAACTGAGCATATTTAAAAGAATCTAACTTCTGAGAAAACTTTGTCAAAATGTGCTAACTACAAAATCGATGATAAGTACTTGGAAGAGTCCTAAAAATAGCATTTGTCATCGCTGGATCTTGATCAGTTATAATCATCTTTGGGGCATCACCTGGCATAAATTCTAGGAATTTCTCGAAAAGCCAAATAAAGAAACTTACAGTCTCATCAGATAAGAAAGCACAAGCAAAGACAATAGTTTGACCATGATTATTAACTCCCATCAATGGTGCAAAGATCAATCCATATCGATTGGTGTTGTATGTAGTATCAAAGATTACCACATCACCATAAAAGTTGTAAGCCTTTCTAGAGGTTCCATAGGCCCAAAAATAACACGTAATACGATTTTCGTCATCCGATTCAATTTGAAATGTGAAAGAAGAATTCTTGCTCTGTTCCAATTTAAAATACTCAAGCAACATCCCACCATCATGGCCCTTCATCTCATTACGTTTATCCCTCTCGTGATTATATAGGTCTTGTTGCGTACAACCTATGTTTTGTATCCCCCCTGCTTGAACTCCAAGAAAACTAAATTGTTGATGTGGTGGTATATTGACCATGCCAAGTTCTTGTGTTAAGCATCTTTGGGCACTAGAAATACTACGGTGAGATCTTAATAGGTGGACTTTTCTTGGGGTGGACAATGGGTGACTATGCCCCTCAACAAAAACACTCACAACAAAAAACCCAAATTTTGACTTCAAAACAGCAATCGTGGCTTTGCAATTGTATTTCAAATTCCCTCGACGCCGTTGTTTATCAATATCTGCCACTATTGAACCTTGTCCTTCCTTAAAACAAACATATTCTTTCCTAGTGATTTCACCACCTTTATTCTTTTGTGACCAACTTCGAATACTAAAACCGGCTTCTTTTGCATATGCATTGTAAAAAAATTTAGCATCCTCTAGTGTTTCAAATTGATGTCCTTTTTTAGGTTTTAGTTCATCTCTCACTTGAGGAATGTAAATTGACGAATTTTGTGCTCCCTCGACTTCAAACTCCATATTTTCTCCACCATCTTCTTCCTCATTCAATTCAACATTATCACAACTCTCAAATTCCATGCGCACACTGTCCATTTTCAACAACTCTGTAATAAAAAAAATTGAACAAATATTTCATCTTAAACAAATTTAATACATAGGTTGAACAAAGTTAATCACAATTTTAATGAACAATCTAATAAAATAAATTATTCAACAAACTTAATAAACAAATTAATACAATTAATTAATGAACAGACATAATAAACAAATAAAAAATATAATCACAAATTAATAAACAAATTTAATCTCTAGATCTGTTACTTGTTTTTTTGTTTTTTTTTATAATATACTGTGAGAGAGAGAGAGTGAGAAGAAATACCTTGTCGTCGGAGAGAGCACAGACAGAAAGAATGTGTTCAGATGTCGTCGGAGAGAGCACGGACAGAGAGAGCCTTTTCAGTTGTGTTCAGATGTATTTCTTCGTATCTCACTTTTAATCTGTTAATGCCACAATCTGAACATAATTAATAAACAAATATTTAGTCACCACTCATAATTGTTATCCCAACTACTTCATCCAAAAAGCAAATACGTGGCCTCTTCCTCTACCTTTTGCATATTTTTTTTTAACATGTCCGCAGACGGACGGTCCGTCTGAGAAGGGGGTTTTATAAAGGATAATTATATATATTGCGAATGTTTTACGTCAACTATTTGTTTGGCAGTTATGTGAATAAGTATTAATAGTAACGTGTTTGGACTAGGATCCTCTCCATTTCAAATGAAATGGAGAGTCTCTATTATTTGTATATTATCCATCATCATCTCTCTCTCCCATCATCATGATGTCACATTCCAAGACATTTTAATAAGTGGGGTTCTCTTATAATTATTATCAATCTCATGTATTGATAAGTTTTGCAATGGTAAGTCGGCATAAATTTATCACAATACATAACAGGACTCATATTTAAAAGCATCACATCTAATTCAATTTTAAATTTAAAACTCAGTGAGTTGACTCGGTTGGCACATGAATTCACTCATTCACAATGGAATACAGATTTTAATAAGCTAGCTGAACACTTTTATATCCTTCACAAATGGTGCCAGATATGAGATATGTACATATAAATACATCTAGAAAGAATTTACTTAGAAATGGGAAAAAAATGTCCAAACTCTATGACATTAAATCTCACGCTCAAATTGAGTATGCAAAATTAATTAAAGATACTTCCAACTCTTTAAAAATTCAATTTATAAAATTTTAAATATATTGCAATTAAATATGATTTATGAATTTTAACAAAAATAAAAATATTTACAATGTTTTCCAAAGCTGCTAGATTGTTTTATTTGCTTGGTTCGTTCAAAACGAAAGATAAGAAAAATTGTTAAACAGCTTCCCTCTAACTATAGTGTGACAGCTAGGTAATAAGCAGCAACATTTTGTTGAAAATTGGGTCGGGTTAACCCAATTTTTCACCTATAAATTCATCGACCAGATTCAATGAATCGGCTAGATTCAATGTACCAAACTCTACACTAGTGAGATTTTAACTTGTCTATCCCATGATTTGGATTGCAAGTTGGCTCATTATGCTAACTAGCATGTGTGTGTGTGTGTCCAGATTCAATGAATCGGCTAGATTCAATGTACCAAACTCTACACTAGTGAGATTTTAACTTGTCTATCCCATGATTTGGATTGCAAGTTGGCTCATTATGCTAACTAGCATGTGTGTGTGTGTGTGTGTGTGTGTGTGTATATATATATATATATTAGTAGAACCATTTGACAGTCTTTTGAGGACGATGATTATGGACATTCCCATTCATTGGATCAGAAAGGTGAACAGAGATATGGAGACACTACCAGAAAATTGAGTATCTGAAGGGAAATCTAGAAATGTTACCCCTGCCGGCGCCCGTCGCTGATAAATCCGTCGTTTAAAGGACAAAGGTGAATTTCATATGCTTAATCGAGTCAGTTGCGATTAATTTTATGCACCAAGTATATGCATGATTCAGTTTTTCTACAATAGAAATAAACAGGACTACACAATGGCTTCCATGTCCATGACTCAGTTTTTCCTCATTTTGTCCCAGTTTTAAGATGGTACGAGTGTTTGAAACTGTTTGGATTGAGAGAATATGAATGAATAAAATGAAAAATAGTGTATATATTTGATGATCGTCGTTTTGGAGAATAAACCATTCCGGTGAAATAAAATTCATTCCATCTCCTTGATTTTTAATACATGTGGGAAGCGGTAGCGGAATCAAATTCATTTCGATGTGGAATGGATATATGTAATAATTTTATTATCATATTACACCACCCACCACCACCAATAATCAAACATACACTTGAAATACCTTAAAATTATTATATTCTCTCTTTCATTCCATTCCTTCAATCCAAACGAAGCATAATTAGACAATTTCTTTCAGTCGTTCTATTAAAGATACATTTGAAGTGCAAAATTTCACAATTCAAAATCACTACAAATTTATTAGATTTTATAAGTACAACAATTATGGTTATTATATAAACTAGCTTAAAAGTATGCTAATCATGAATTCCTTCAATCCTTTAGGTCATTATACCACTTGAATTCTTAATGGTGACATCTATATACAGACGACGATTCTATATATAGCGACGGACCGAATCGTCGTCCGGTCCGTCGCTAAAGGAGAGTATGCAAAATATGTTAGATAAAGGGTAAGCTTAAGATCCGGACCGTATGTGTGTATATATATATATATATATATATATATATATATATATATATATATATATGAGCAATAATTCATAGCATATATTTGATATGGATCAAAAATGGGCAAATAGCATATATACTATCCGACGTTTCATATATCAACGGCGAAGATTAAATAGGATAATGCGGCGTACTCCGCTAATACTACTAGCGGACGGAGGTTTAGCACAAATTGGATGATTATACCCCCAAGTCCGCTAGTATCAGTGTGATGCAGAAGATGGGAATCGGGATGTTTTTATCGGTCATAGCCATGATAATTGTAGGCTTTTCTAGTATAGCTCTTTCGGACTAGCGTTTTGAAGCTTTGTTGTTTCCTCTTAAAGGGTAAAGCCTCTCAAGGCACCATTAGCAATCTTCTCCTTGATAAGAATTTAGAACACTTACGATCCCATTATGAGCAAGTAAAATGCGTCATACTTCTCAAAACTTAATTCAAAAAAGAATTATTGTTGTTATTAAAAAGAAGAAACTTAATTTTAATAGGAGTATTATTTTGAAAAGAAATTTATTTATAATTGAAATTTTATTTTAGAAGTGTCTTATATTTAATAGGAAGAGGAGAGTTATGAATACTCCGTAAGTAGAGTATTATATTTAGTTGTTTAAGTGTAACACAATTAAAAGTTATGTAGCATCTTAAGAGTTGAGAAAGTGTGTAAATGAATTTTGTGTTTATGTAAGAGAATTTTTGCAGCTTTTATATTCTGTACAAAAAAGTTGTACTATTTGAGAGAGGGTTTTGCAGCTTTTATATTCTGTACAAAAAAGTTGTACTATTTGAGAGAGGGTTTTGCAACTTTTATTTCGTGAAAAAAGTTGGGTCGTGGAGACTATAATAGTATGTAACCTCAAGTTTTAAGCTCTAAAACTTGACAGCAGTCCGTAATTTTTAAGTATCGTAAAGTAGATATTCGGAGTTCAGTCCATAATTTTTCCTTTAATATAAGGTTTTTCACGTTAAATATTATATTGTTTTCTCTCTTTTTATTTATTGTTTGATTTTCGTCAATTTAATTCCCAACATAAAATGTCTACAAACATCCTTACCTTAGTCAAATGGTGTATCTAAACTTATATATGAGAAGAACTTATGAAACTAACACTTTCACTTGTTGAAAATTTCTGTGTTTATGACCCTACTCCCATGATTAACAGATGAAAAGAAAAAACAAAAAATAAATTTTGCATATTTGTACCCATTTTAATAGAAAAATAATAACTCGTTCCATTTTTTTTTTTATATTACCAATTAAACTTGTAAAAATAAGTGATTTTTTGTTTTGTAATTATTGTATGTAATAGGCTCATGGGCAATATGGGTAGATGATGAATAAGTAAAGGAAACTAATATTTTCACATGAAAATCGTCGCTATAGATCCTATAACGACAATTTTTATCTTCGCTATACATCTATAGTGACAGACACTTTTCATATAAAAATATCAATTTCCATAAAAAAATTGGAGTCTTATTTATTAAGGACAAATTAGTCACTTTCATATATTTGAGTGTGCAGCTATTAATTTAGAGTGTGCATATATCAACACCAGCTTGAACAATAATTGGTAAATACCTAGAAAGGACCTTTGGTTTGAATCCCTTCTAACTTGCTTAATATGCAAACCAATTACACTTTTCATAGCATGCTGACATTGTTATTCACGCCCCCACAATATCATCTTCCCTTTCTCCCTTAGGTTTCCCCGCAGAACAAAACAATGGATGAATGATTCCCACAAACCCTACCAAAAAGTTAAAAAAATAATTAACCATTACCCTGCAAAAGAAAAAAAAAACAATTTCAATGTAATGGAATTAGTATGTCTATATTTCACATCACATTACACGGTCATAATTTTCTAATTAAGAATCCTAGAGGTTGAATCTAATGAGGTTGCAAACCAAAGTGGGTACTTACATATATAGTACATTTGGATGTTGGAGAAAATAGTTAACACAATGATCATGAATACTATAAAATAATTGTGGTTGTTCCTCAATGAATTTATCAAACATTTAATGCGTTTGAAATTTCAAAAATAACTAAACGCTACCGTTTGAAGATCGCCGCGTTTAACTCAAAATCGTCGCGTTTGAAGATTAAATGCACCGTATTGATTACCAAACACACTAAACGCTACGGCTGCAAACGCTACAATTCATACCGCTACACCAGCATTGATTACCAAACACACTAAACGCTACCGCTGCAAACACTACAATTCATTCAATCCCCTTGATTTTTATTCCGTGTGAGAGGTGATGAAATAAAATTAATTCTAATAGAATGGATATATGGGATAATCTTGTCATCATATTACGGCATCCACCACCATCAACAACCAACCAAACATATAATTGAAACAACTTAAAATCATATTTTTGCTTCCTCCATTTCATTCCTTCAATGGAAAAGCATCATATAGTTTCAAACAAAAGAATGAATCTTTTAGCTCATAAGGGCATCATAATACAAGTGCCGGCTCATGTTTTTGCTACTTATCTTACAAACTACAAAAGTTTATTACTTTTTTATATCTACCTTCCAATTGCCTCCATTTTATAAACATTGTTCAACCATCTTCACAATCCACTGGACAATTACAGTTTGTCACCATTGTTCCTAACGCCATTTAAATCCCTAACCAGCTTAGTATTCCTCGCCTTAAAATGAAACTTTCTACAAACTCTACCCAAAAGTCAAAAAAAACTTTCATTGATCCCCACATCGCAATCACCACTCATTCCTACAAAACCCATCCTCCCACTACTCCTAGAAAAAATTTTGACAATTTTTACCTTCGATGCCGAGCCCTCCGATCCCACGCTCCAAATCTGCTCCCGAAATCTCCACAAAGGAAATTCTCCCATTCGACAAGTCTACTCGATCTAGCAACTCAGCTAAAGGAACTGCATGGTCAAAGAAAGCCAGAAACTTTATAACAAGAAAGGAGTCGGAATTAACTGAAGAAAGCCTCGAGGAATTTAACAAAAGAAATGCAGTTCTAGAGGAGAAGAGGTATTCTACTAGTAGTCCTTACTATAAAGGGCTAACTGACTTCACCCTAGATATAAATAAAGAAAAACCCCCGGTGGTGGTGTCGTGTCCGATGATCGAGATCAACGATGCAGCTTCAGTTGCCTCGAGCAGCCGCTCGAGTTTTGTCATTACGATGCAACAATTGGGTACCTTTTGCATGTTCTTTAGACCCAAGGAAGAGAAAGAGGGTTCGGCTAAGACATCGTTGTCATCAAGGACTCAAATGGACACAGATTTTGAGAAAAATGGGAAAGAAGCTAAAAGTAGTTCAACAGAGAGCAGCACTATTACTCCTTTATTGAATAAGGGGAAGCCATTGAGGGAGAGAGTTTTGTCGCAAGACTATGCCCCACCACCACCACCACAACAAATATCACCGCCACGATATCTGCCACCAACACAAACATCACCACCAGTAGAACCATCAGAGACTAAAAAAGTTGCCTTAAATACACAGGAAATAAATGATAGTGAGGAGGAAAGGATGTTGTTCACTTGGGCAGACAAGTATCGGCCTAATGCTTTAAGAGATTTCATCTGCAATCGAGAAACAGCGATTGAACTGCAGGCAATGGTATGATAACCCTTCTGTTCCTATTTTTTTGGTGTTTGAAATAAATAATAATAGAGCTTGATTAACCTTGCAGGCGAAATTAGAAGACTGTTGTCACTTCATATTTGAAGGACCTCCAGGGGTGGGAAAGAGGACTATGATTTCGGCTTTGTTGCGCGAAGCCTTTGGAGCTGACAAAGTACAGGTAAAAACATACAAATCTTATGTGGGCTGAGCAAAAAACTGGTAAAACTAAATAACCGAACCATATTTTTTTAAACGGAATTATATATTTGGGTTATTCAGTTACTTGACTATATTCGATAATAACCGTATTACATTTTGGTATATGATTTTGGGTTTGGGTATGGAAATTAGACTATTTGGGTAATCGAATTAGAAACTTAAAGAATTTAAAATACTATTTTAATTAGATTTTGTCTCATGGATTATGAACTTATGTATTGTTAATTTGAAATTATTAAACAAGTTTATGAATTATTATAGTTGTGAATTGTGGTTAAATATTATTTGGAAACTCAAATGTGAAATTTGAAATGAATTTTTTTGTTAGGTAAAAATTGAAAAATTGGTTCATATTTTGGTTATATACCGAATAACCGAATAGTATAATTCTGTTATTCGGATTTCGATTATTCAAATAGTACATATTTCGGATACTTGTTCAGATAGTGAAATTGTATGAAACTCATTATTCGATTACAACCGAATAGACAATTTGTTTCGGTTATAACCGAATACTTACCCTTGGATGTGGATATATGTTATGCTTTATTAGGGACTAACTAGATATTAAAGCTCGGAAAGAACCTAGGAAAACTTTAGAACATCTCAAATAAAATTGAAAATTAGAAATTGGATAATCCCTCCATCCTCCAAAGGATGTACAAAGCACATTTTGCACTCAAATTAATAACAGTAGAAGAAAGAGAGCAAAAAAACTTTCAACTTTATCCTTAGTGACCCACAAAACTACATTAAAGGACGAGTCTTTCTTTTTTATATAGTAGTGGACCTCATTAAATGACATATTTACCCTTTACTTTATGTACTTATAAAAAAGTTGTACCTTAGGCCATCCTTTTGAGGACAGAGGGAGTAAAAGTTAGGATTCTATAAGCACGTAGTTCAAATGCATAAAATATTGGTATCTTTTGTGTAGGTTTAAATCCCCAATCTCATGAGTTTTTGAATATTCAGCAACTGAAACTAGTTCTCTTTGCTATATCCACAGGCAAGAGAAGAGAGCAAGGAATTTTACTTTAAGGTAAACTGAGAAATTTCAATTCGTTTATCCAGATTATAACTTCTCAGCTTATTCTCTGATTTTTGTACTGGCTTTAAATGATGATGCAATTTCACAAGGATACAATACCAGAGTGTATTAAGCAGAACTAAGGACATGATATACTGAGTTAGTGATAAAGGGAATGATTTAATGGATCCTAAAACTTTGAAGAAGAATTGGGAAACTTTCTCCTACATTCTTTGGGAGCTTTTCCTAATTGTACCCTCTGTTTTATTGTCAGACATCTTTTCCTAAGAAAGCCTTATTCTAATCAGTAGGATTCTAAAAGGAAGTCAACAGTAGTTATTTATGTGTGTACCGGTTGCAAGTAAATCAATCTGTGTCTATTGTCTGCGTCCGTAAAATACCTCAAAATATTCAACAGTATAAACATGTATAAATTTTTATGTTATGAAAGCAACTGGAAGGAACGGAAGTACTTTTTAAATGCATAAACGTAATATATATGTTTTTGCACAAAAAAAATTCACAGCATAATCTCAAATGACCGAAATGAATTTGTTGCAGGGGGAAGCAGTAAGCAGTATCCATGTAAACATGAAGCTATCTTCTCAACATGTAGAAGTGAACCTATCTGAACTAGAAGGGTACGAGAAGCATGTCATAGTTGAACTCATCAAAGAGAAAAGTAACAAGTTATCAAACAATGCATTGCTGTGCAATCATGATAATTGTCGAGGTACCTTTAAATCTCTCCCCCACAAAGATAGTACTGTGCTTCCAAATAACACATTGTCACTTGATGTGTGTATGGGCATGCTTTTTTATATATATTTGGCAGCTATCATTCTCTACGAGGCAGACAAGCTATCAACAGATGCCCTACTATATATAAGATGGCTATTAGAAAGATATAAAGGGTGTAAGAAGGTCTTCTTTTGCTGCAATGACATCTCAAAACTCCAGCCAATTAAGTCCCTGTGCAGAGTAGTTAATCTCCTTCCACCTTCTAATAAAGAGGTGACAACATCCACTATTTGAACTCGCAATAAGTTTAGCACATACCTATATCTTTAAGTTGTTGAGAGTTCTCTTCCTTTCTTCAGATTGTGGAAGTTTTAGAATTCATAGCAAAACAAGAAGGCATTGAATTGCCACACCAGCTAGCTGAGAACATTGCAAACAACTCCAAGAACAACCTACGACAAGCCATTCGTTCCTTTGAAGCAACCTGGAGATCTAAGTAATACATATTCAGCGCTTTGTTGTTCAATATGTATAAAATGTTAGAATTATTGTTTTCCTCTAATATAGTTCTCATTTTCCCCTTATCTACACATTTTGTCTTCTGCAACAGTAATTGCAATCCTCAACTGAAGGAGGATCAAGAAATCATGACAGGATGGGAAGAAGCTATTGCAAAAGTTGCCAAAGATATAGTAAAAGAGCAAAGCCCAAAACAGTAAGTCACATTAAGCATAAGCAATTTTAAGGATAACAATGAAGATTTTCAGGGATTATGGCAATTATCACCAACTGCCCTTTGCAGCTTATGTAATGCAGCTGACTATCTATATCAGACCTAACATGCAATAATTTACCATCGTTCACAGGCTATTTATCATTCGTGGGGAACTCCAAAAGCTCATAGAGCACAATGTATCCCCCGTGTTCATTTTCAAAGTAAGAGCTTCCTAGCCTTATATGCAACTTAATAAAGTTGATAAATTTTACTAATCAATGATATTTATGTGCAGACTTTAGTAGTAGAACTAAAGAAGCACTTGAGTGAGCCATCGCAGATATATATTGACAATTTATACAAGGAATACAATGTATGAACTACAGTAGTTAAAGTAGCCGAGTCCTATTTCTATAATCAGTTTTAAATGGCAGAACTTTAAGTTAATAATTATTGTTTTTACGTAACCAGAGGGATGATGACAGTGACGAGCGTTTTGCTTTCACACGCAACCGGACCGAGGAAATGAGTAAAAGACATAATGATCCAGCTAGAAAGGATGTTCATCATTTTATGAGGATTGAAGGTAAACTTACATCAACATGACCTTATATACTTGGTGATTTGTCCTATGATGGTATAAACCCGTGCTAATGATTTAAATCCTTTGTTCAAAATGCATTAGGGATATTAAACATGTGTCAGCCTACCTATATATTCACTTCTGCATATAACAATTGTGAAAATGGCCAGCTCTTCACATTCAGATTCAGTATACAAGATATATACTTGAAAGCTTACTGCTTGAATGAGGAAAACACAAAAAACAGTAGTTTCTTATGAAAATATGGTCCTTCTAGGGAACACCCTATACCAGCTTTTTGTCTAAAAGGAATTAAGAACTCGCGAAGAATAATTGACTAATGATATTACACCTGGTATAAGCTGGGCATGTTCAAGGAATCACCAAGCTTATGATACAAGAACATCCATTTACCTACTATCCGATAAAAATCATGACAGCTAATCTTTAACCCTAACTTAATTTTGCTAAACTGCTACATAGACCCTAACTAGTGCCCATTCCCATACTTGAGACCAAACTTACCTACTAAAACTTTTTGGAAAGACTGTAAAATGTCCAGAGAGATTGGTCATAGATTCTATAATCTGTGAGGGAAAGAACTCTTCACAAATAAAATGTATAAGAGCATAAATGATTTGGGACCCTTATGATTTAATTATATCTCACACCTAAAATAATTATCCATATCCATCAAGAATTCTCTTCATTTTCTTTTTATTCATACATTTCACTTAGTCCTCCTATGAAATTGATTCTAAATCCTAGTGTTCAGTTATCATGTTTTAATTCCTCCATACAGCAAATTCAGGTCAAACTATGATTGACTTGCACCTTTATGGATGACAAGTCATAATTTGTATCTATTTCCTTGTCCATGCAACTAATAACAAATTGAGTTCAATTCCAGAGTTCATAGCGAAAGTTATGAGCTGGTACAAGGGTTTGGCTGCAAAGAATAAATTACATGACAAAGGAAAATGTGAAGACATCTTGATTCCACCGAAAGTCCATGACATGAAGATGAAGGGAAAACTTGATGATGATATCTTGATTCAACCATTCTCTAGCGAGAAGTAGTAACGTTCATATAGCTCCAACAAAAGAATTGGTTTATTCTAAACAATTCAGCCATTGCTGAACAATACAACTTAAGAATAAATTGGTTAACCAAATGATATCATGAATTGATATTTGCTAAGCATGATTTCCATAGGTGTACATGTATGAACAATATTTCGCCACTGCGGGAATGGCTTTATGTTTGTTTTATCTATTTGTCAACTAAAAGTTTTACTTCTAGTCCCAGACCAGCAACTACATGTATATTTTATTTTATCTGCTCGTTAACTAAAAGTTTGGCTTAAATATAAATTACTAATTTTTTCGATCAAGGGATTTAACTTTTAACTTTTTTCACTTTGGTTCAATTAAAGCGCCATGTCATAAATTGATGACATGGCAAGGACACCTAGCTTATAAATGCTGATGTGTTGAAAAAACAAATTAAACTCAATTTTATCATTTTACTATTTTAAAAGGGCAAAAATGTAATAAAACACATAAAAATTAATATGATTGAAACATTTTCTCATTCATTAAATCAAGGCTATGTCAAATTTATTAATCCAATTTAAATTAAATCTAATTCAGTTAAATATAATCATACAAACCAACATTCATTCCTTAATAAAAATGAAGTTATTAACCAAACATTAAAAAAATCGAACCAAAATCAAGAATAAATATAGTCAGCATACTTTCTTCATTCTTCTCCCTATCCTCCTCTTTTACTTCTTCTAGGGAAAAATCCCAGATCAAAGTCTATCTCATTACAGGCCATCAAATTCAAATCAACTCATCATTTTCTTCATCTCAAGTCTTAATTCATCACCTTAAAGTTACATGATGAGGAAACTATTTCATGTGGCTTTCTAACAGCCAATTCTACTAATAAACAGGAAGGGGATTAGATTGTTCTAACCGCCTGTGTTATGCAAATATCTTATTCTTTTTTTCTTTAAGTTAAGGGTACCCAAAAAGTGGCATCTAACTGAGGACGACTTTCTGGGAAAAATGAAGTGACTGGGTAGTTCAGCTATTGTCGCAGAGGAGAGAGAACAAGAAAATGATTGGCGCAAATTCTTCTTCTACTTCTCCCTTTAATTTTTATTTTCTAATAAATTTACTCAGATCTGGGGTTGTGGTGGTGTCACAAAACGTCATATCAGATGAAAAAAGTAAAAATAAAGGAGAAATTGTTAAGGGGTTTTGGTTGTTGATAGAGATCTTAATTTGTGATGCTAGGGTTGGTTGATTGAAACTACAATTAGGGGCAGCTGTGGAGTTTTGATGCTTGGGTTGGTTCCATAAAATGATTTAACCTAAATGATAAATAAATCTTATTTTGCCTCATAATCATAAACATACCATCTATCACAGACACGTCATTAATTTATAATGTAGCAATTGCAATTGCAATTGAACTGAAATGAAAAAAAATAAAGAGTTCAATGTCTTGATTGCAAAAATTGAAAAGATAAGTGGAAAAAGGTAAAGAGTTACACACAGACACACATGGATGGGGGAAAAGAGAGACCTATATTTGTACTCTCTTTTTTAAGGTGGAACCCACAGCCACTAGCCTTAAGGTGTGCACTAAATAAGCCACCCAGTGCACACAATACCACACTAACAACGCAAAACGGCTAAACCCATTTATAAAAATTGTATTCGAGTGTATTTATATTTTAATTCCCATTAAGGGTTAAATTTTAAATATAATTTGGTCTAATTTTTCTGTCTAATTTTTATATTCACATACAATTTTTGAAATAAAAATTATTTTGTTCCCGAGTGTATAAAAGGGGAGGAAAACTTAATTTTTAATTTTACATTAGTATTTTATTTGTATAGTGATTGTGATGTAAGGCCAAAAGCTTATACTGCGGATTATAAAATAAAAAAATGTGTTATTTAATTTTCCATTTAAATTCAAAATTTTAATAGGTAAAATTTTGATTAAAAAATGACCAATATTTTCATCCATTTCTTTCCTTTTATACTATTCTTTCTTTGTCTTCGTAGTGTTTCAAATAATTTCTTGGTCTAAAACCAAAATATATTGGGGGCCAAAACATAAGAGGATGCCCTGATTAAAATCCCAGTGGAATCCCTGGTCGTAACATGATGTCGAACTCAAAAGCGGAGTAAAAACATTTGCCTTATACATTTAGCATGTTGATTATATAGTGAAAAGTCGAAGAGAGTTTTGTTAATTTGTGCCTCTTTTTATGATTCTATTAAATTCTTACACAAACAATACATGTCATCAATATTGTAGCCAAATTTTCATTTTAATTATTTTTTTAAACTTCTCAACTTAAATTTAGTTTGATATGGTCTTGCTACTTTAAAATGTCAAATGCTAGAATTTCTAAAGATGTCGTTTAGGATTACAAGGATTAACTTCATTTTATCAATTATTAATTCCAATATCTATCGCACAACTATCTTCTAAAAAAGAAAATATGTGTGTGTGTGAAAATGATCCATATATAGTACTTGTTATGGATTAAAAATGGACAAACATTATTATTAGTGTCCAATACAAGAATCAACGACCGAAATTTCGAATTGAAAAGTTAATGTCCGCAACTATTACTAATAGTACCAGATAACGGATGTTGTTCGTTATTAATAGTAGCAGATACCGCTTAAAATAGTATTGTCGTCTGCTACTATTAGGACTGAGCAAGGAATCAAATTGGAACCGAAATCGCACTAAAAATACAAATATTAAAATTTCCGTAATCTACATTAAAACATAATTTTTTCTAATTATTTGTAGATTACGGAAATTTTAATATTTTAATAAATATTTGTTATTTTTAACATTTATCGCATAAGTTCATAATTTAATTTCCATTTAGTGTTCAATACAAGAATCAACGGCCGAAATTAGAATTGAAAAATTCATGTCCGCTACTATTACTAATAGTACCAGATAACTGATGTCGTTCGCTTCTAATAGTAGCAGATACCGCTTAAAATAGTATTGTCATCTGCTACTATTAGGGCTGAGTAAGGAACCAAATTGAAATCGAAACTGTACTAAAAATCGTACAAACCGCACCAATTAAAATCGCACCAACAGTTTCGGCGTATGTGGTGATTTTAAGTGGGTTGAAAAACCAAATTTACAGTTTCAGTTTGGTTACTAGCCAAAATCGCACGCATAAAATCGAAACTGCAGAGCATGTGTGTGTGTATGTATGTATGTATGTATGTATGTATGCATGCAGGACCAGATGTAGTACAGGGGCAGGAAGCATGCGAGGAGTAGAAGTCAACAACTCATTGTCTCTTTCTGCTCTTTCATGGTTGTTTCTTACAAGTTGTATTACTCAGTTTATAGTATGAATAATCTGCATCTATTAATAGCCTCTTTTATATAATTCCCTTCAAAGAAGCTATTATTAATATTATCTACTAATTATACCAAAACAATTTGCTTCATGATTTCCGGAACTAATTAGCATCAACATAATTAGATTAGCCAGTAAGATTGTCCATTAGTTTGATTTGTTTATTATTATCTTTGACAATGATATTGGTAGTAATTAATTGAGCATGATCAAAAGTTGATGGGATTAGTCTTTGTTATTATGCATTTCTCATTGTTTCCTATCATTGTTTGTGTAATAAATTGCATAAAGTTTTGTTGTTTCAATTGGTTTTGGAACCGAAATCGCATCAAATGAAACTGCACCACACAGTTTAAAATCGCACGTACCGCACCAATCACAAGCGATTTTATGTGCGATTTTGAATTTGTTAAATCTCGCATCTAAGCAATTTCGGGTGATTTGAGTTTCAAACCGCACCATGCTCACCCCTAACTACTATTAGTAGGGGACGTGAATTTTTAAGCTTTAATTTAGGTCGTCGATTTTTATATTGAATGATAGAAATTATGCATACACATTTTTGATTCATAACAAATACAAATTATGATGATTACCCTTTATATATATAATTAATTAAAATACAATCAAATCTCATAATTGTACTATATATATATATATATATATATATATATATATATAAGGTTCCATCCACATCAACCGGTTGCTATGGAGCAACCCTTTTTTGGCCTGTTGAAATTTCGGGTGGAGCAAAAAAAAAAATCAAGAGGCCAAAAAGGGATTGCTCCCCTATATATATATACATAACAATCTCGATCTATCATATTTACTCACACATCATCATCATCTTGGTTGTCATATATAGCTCCTACCATTCGAAACCCTACTTCTTAGCTTTGAATGGCTGCGATGTTTTTGACCAAACTTCAACCTCCCATTATCCTTGAGTCGTTGCCTTAACAAAGGGTCAATGATCACACACTCCGGTAGTGGAATAGGGTACCTCAATGTATCGTAACAATACGAATAATACATATATTTTTCCCTAAATTTCTTCATCGCCATTCGTTGCTTAGGCGTCACAGTAGCAGCATAGTCCAAATTAGTATAATCTTCGATTTGGTCGCACCCAGAGCTCAAGACTTGTAATTCTTCTATAGGATCCATGGAACAGCCATGGAGGGTTAAATCCGTAAATTCAGCTACAAACGGAGCATACTCGTACTTCACTTTGTATTTTCCACCGGAAGTCGCCCAGTTGGAAGCATCCCAAATGGTGGCGTATAAAGACATTGGCTTCGAAGGGTAGTCTGCTGCCATTGCAGCACTGCGGATTATTTCCCTAATTGGAATCTCATCTATGTAAAAGCTGCATTTAATATGTAAGAATACAATATGAAACACTTAATTAATACTTTAAATGGACTAAAATAAGCATAGTTATGATAATCATTAGACTTAAAATGGGCAATTCTTTAATTTATTTATTTTTCAAATTTTACTTGGCCCTAACCCAAATTTTAAGGGTAAATTTGTCTTTACCATTATTGAAAGTATTATCAATATTAGAAATTTAAATACAAAAATAAAAGCAAACATTGGAATTAAAATACGAACAAACAAACAAAAGTTCAAATTTCATAAAAAAATAAATAAATGGGTCGGGTTGGGGTCGGAATTTGAATAGATTTAAGTGAAATTTTGGAAAGAAAGCATAATTGAAAACAATTGACCAACAAAAAATAAACTTTAAGAATAATTTTGACATTAATTAAGTGACAATTTGGAGAGAGAAGTGTCATTCGGGTTTCATTTATTGTTTTCACTGGCCAAATATATGAAAATATCTATATATATATATATGTCTATGTTGATACATATTTCTTTAGCTAGGCCAACAAACATTTGACTAAGCTTGCATGGTCAAATTTGGAATAGCCATGCACCTTAAGATGCATTATGTATTTAAATTAATAAACGCATATATAAAACATATTCCATGCATTTCCAAGAGCATGCAACACATTAAAAAGTAAAAAATTAAATTCCATTTTCTTTCTTCAATTTGTACTATATACTACTACTATTACTCTAGAAGATGAAGCATATTTTAAAAATGGCATGAATGAATGCAGGGACGGATCCATCTTAGGGGCAGAGGAGGGCAATTGCCCCCACTAAATTTTCAGGGGCCAATTTGTCCTCCCTCCTCCCTCCGCCCATTGCGGCCGACCGAAATTGTCGTTGTCTCCAGTTTAGGGTCTTTCCGTTTGGACCGGAATCTATTTATGGGTGCAAAACCTATCTCCAGTGTCGCACTTATTTGACTATTTTTCTCCTTTAATTTGCAAATTGGACACAACAATTCTTCAATTACGAAGAAAGCCCAGCTTGACAATCTGCATGTTTTGTGGTGGAGGGTGGCAAATCAGAGCCCCAAATTGAAACAAATCTTATTCGTTCGTATGGAGGAGAGAAGGGAGAAAAAGAAATCGGAACAGTTCGCTTATCTCGTCGCGTCTGTCATGTCTAGTCTTGGTATTACGTCCTAGGCCGTCTTGGCAGTGTACTATATATTCGCTTGGCAAATGGAGATAATATAATAATATTGTTTAATATATATCTATTTCTCTCTATATATACACTATTAATTTAGTTCATTTGTAATCTCTTAGCATGGATTGGGTTATTTGTTTTGGTGGTTTAGGGTGGAGAAATTCCCTATTCGGATATGTTTGGTACATTCGCACTCTCATTTGTCGCTTTTGTAATTATTTAAAATGAGACTATACGTTGACTCATCAAAAAAATAGATTCAAAGATGAATGGATGAACGATTGTTTAATAACTTACATTATTAAACATAATATTTTTGTAGGTATTAAAAATGAGACTATCATGCAACAATTTCAAGTTATGAAATCTCGAAAATTATTATTGTAAACAATCATTATTTAATTGTGTGATTTATTATATTATATTTTTATTTGTTATTGAGATTTTTTTAAAAATTTAATCTCACTGAACCAATAGGCTGGATCCGCCGCTGCATGCATGTTTGACTTAATTTTCAAGGGTGGGATTAAAAACTCACATGATTTTTTTGGTTGTCCATAAGATGCTATAACGATGAAACTCTTTAGAAGGGTCAAACCAAAGAAAGTATCTCTCTTCTCTTCCTCTACTTGTGCTTCCATTTCCGTACAAATTCGTCTGAAACCGCCATCTTTTCCCTCTAATATTTCCCAAGAACTCGAAATCCAACTCGTCATGCGTCTTCTTGAATATATCTCCATTCGTTGTCTGTCCACACACATTATAAATTCGATGATACGTACAAGAAAACACAATTAACATTTAGTTTATTAATTTGATATTTGGGCTTAAACTAATTAATACACATTTAGTGATTTTAGTGATGGTATCAACGATCAATACAATTCGTTAAATATAATATTTCTGATGCTAAATATGTATCCAGAAATATTAGGTGAAATTAAGGTATACTATAATAGATCATAATTCGTGTGTATGCATGTATCTAAGGCTGTAAAATGAACCAAACAGTTCGAGCTCAATTCGTACTCACTCAACTAAAAGTTCGATTCTACCTCGACTCAAAATATAAATGATTCAAATATGAGCAAATTATAAAGTTTGATAAATTATTCAAATCTACTCAAATTGTAATTTTTTATTGATACTCGGATCATATTCGTTTGGAAAGTTCAAACTGTTCGGGCTCGATTCGAGATCATACTTGATTCAGTAGCTAAACGATTAGTTTAGCTAAAATATTAGTTTATACTCGATAAATTTTGTGAATCAAATCCTTACAACTCAATACTCAGTTTGACTCAAGTCGATTTATTTACATCCTTATATGTATGCATGTATGTATAGAGAGAAAACCAGAACACATACGTAGAAGGCAACAACAATGCCGGCAGTGTAAGCGGATGGCAGTTTAATTTTAGCACTGAAAAATCCATGGCTGTATAGGTCAGAAGACTTGAATCCAGAACCTGTGGCCAAGATACTTATAAGGGTTACATTAATTAATAGAGCTGAATTAATAATATATAGGAGTAAAAAAGAACTTCCTCAATTCTTTCCAAAAAAG
>CM029019.1:186410546-186516012 GCA_016801055.1 Panax notoginseng
CTTAGATACGTTGCATCACAGTACATGTACATCTGCAACTTTTTTTTCTCTCTTTACAACTGCTTACCTCTTTGCCGTTACTTTCTCATGTCCTTCGTGATGTGAATAGGGACCCCAATGACTCTTACTCTTAACGGATTTTGTTCCACATATATATAGTTTGGCTCTCTCCAATGAATTGAAGGAAACGAACCGCTGGAGAAGTGATATATATATATATATATATATATATATATATATATATATATATATATATATATATATATATATAGTACGAATTTAAAACATACCTCTTAAATAGTATAACTCTCTTAAATAACATACATTTATTAAAATTACGTCGTTTTGGAAATTTTATTAAAAAATAAGTTGGGATGCGGATGGTATTTTTATAAATAAAAGGAAAATAAATGAGACCACTCTCCTTTAATATTATTTTATTTTTTAAAAGAATTTTCAAAATAACATAATTTTAATAAAAGTATACTATTTAAGTGAGGTATATATGTTATTTAAAAGATAAGTTTTAAATCCATTCTCTATATATATATATATATTGTTATCTCGAAGACATTGATAGCTAAATATTATTTACAAGGGTAGTTAAATATCGGCTAGGTTTTCCTCCCCCTAAAACGTTAAGGTTTGAAATTTATAATACTCTCTGTCCGACTTTACTTGTCGATTAAATTGACCAATTTAAATAATATTTAGACAAATATATATATTAGAAATTTTGAAATCAAATAAGTCGACTTTAATAGTATATTTAATGTACTTTTTTATGATAATAATTTGGTATTTATATCTAATAAACTTAAGAATAAAATTTTAATTTTAAGTGTGGTCAATTTAACTATTAAAAGTCAATTATAACAAATAAAGTTGGACAGATGAAGTAATATAGATGCCTAAAAAATGAAAGAAAAATAAAAATAGAAGTTCATATATATCATCTATATATCAGTATATCACAAACAAACAAAGGAAAAGGTAAGGTTTGAATTCGGTGTTTTCCTCAAACCACTTTAGGCAGTTAATTTCACCTAAATTTACAACATTTATTTTAAAAAAAGAGTAGAGAATATGTAGAGCAAAAAATATTTTGGGCCGAAGAGATAGATTATGATGTCTTTGGAAACTTCATTTGTTTTTGTCTTGTTGTTAGTAAATAGGATTGAGATGTTGAAAGTAGCTTAACAGCTACTACAACAAATATTAAATATATAATACTCCGTTCTATAATAATTGTCTTTTTAATTTCATACACATGAATTAAGAAAGTCATTAAATACTATCATTTAAAAATTAAAATTTGTATGAGAGAAGTTAGGGGTAATATAAGAAACTATTAATGCAAGGGAGAAAATTTATTGGAAGAATGAGAGAAATTAGGGGTAATATAGGAAAATAAATAATTTATTCTCCTGAAAAGTTATAAGTTAATTTTTTTTTTTTAAAAAGACAGCTATTATGGAACCGAGGAGTATTAATAAATTATAACTAACCAACCAACCATTAAATTAAATGTTTTCATTGATTGGTTGGTTATTATATTATTTGGTTTGATTAGAAGAAAGTCTTTATCTATCTTGCATGTTTCCAATTGAAAATGGCCAGCAATAGTCTTTTCTATTGGCTTTGTCAATGTTAAACCACCATATGAACTAACCAGAAAACTATGCTCTGTGTGTGGTTCTTCAACTTAAAGTTGCCCAATATGAACTAACTAGAAAACTATGTTCTGTGTGTGGTTCTTCAACTTAAAGTTGCCCACAAGTTTGAAATAAATGAATGAATTTGCAACTTCTCTACCTTTTTATATATTCATTTGAATATATACTTTGTCATTCATTAATTATGTGATGAAAATGTAGACATAATATTGCACCACATTTTTGTTCTTGTGATAAAAAAGATAGATTCCTATCTATTATTATATATACTAAAACACAGTACACGGCACAATAAGTTGACATCTGTCCTTCTACAAAATTAATTCCAGTCCATCCTAATTAATGCTACTTATTCTGCTTATTACCCTTGACAAAAATACCCTTGACACAAATGCCTATCTAAAATAACAACTGATGTTGTGAAAAACCTAAATTCAATCCCTAAATTCCCCTAAATCTGGAATCATGTATTCAAATATGGCAACTAAATCACTTCCGTATTCGTTGAAATAAGTTCAAACGGCGAAGAAAAATCAGCCCCAAATGATGAACATCATGAATCGGACCCAAGGAAGAAGCAGTCTCCCACTTCCCATTCGATCTGTAAGCACACCATAGCGAAGAAGAAGCAGGCCACGGCGAAGAAGAAACAGACCCAATAGAGGAAGTTGATTCTTACTGTGATCTTCGATCTGTAAGGCTTATTTTTATTTTTATTTTATCATGAATGGTTCAATATTACGATTTTAGCTTACTATTAGCCAAAAAGCGGATTGATTTTCTGATCATATGCATTGTTGGCTTGTCGTATCTAATGTCTTGTAAGTATTTGTTCTCTTTATCTTAGTGGATTATGCTCTATTTTGTTAATCTGAGAAGCTAGAGCTATTGCTAACTTGAATTCATTAAATTATTATATGCATAATTTGTAATATTTAAGTTGATACGTTCTTATGAGATTAGAAATTTTTGTGCTGATATACTAATACCGTACGCCATTTGTTTATTAATCTTGTGTTTCGATCTGTATCCTCTACTTCTATGGAGTAACCTTCTCACTTTAAATTTTAGTTACCACTTCAACATATCATTATTAGGGCCTGGTTTACAAGGAAATTTTTTAAAAGATTTTGGTTCCATTTACTATATGGACGATATTATAATCTGGGGGTACTTAGTGTTGAATAGTTCCTTCTTTTGGGATATTTGGTCACACCCTAATTGTGTAATTATATATACAGAATTGTTCTTCCATACATAATTTTTTATTATATAGATTTTGTAAGGTTGTCTCATATAAGTGTATATAATTATTAATTATTCGTGGGAGAAATAATCTTGAATAACAAAACTTTATACAATTATGTGTCAGATTTGCTTTTTGTGCTTCAGTGGTGTCTGCGTTCCTGATGAGATAATACTGTTTGAAATTTGAATGGCATAAGTGTGGCAATGGGATTTGAACTGCTGAAATAAATTAGTAAGAATAGACAAGAAAAAGAGAGGCAACAGTATCTAAACTGCAGTCCTCATGTACGGGGTACAATAGATGTTTAATTTTAGCAACAAAGGTGGAACAATAGATGTAGAGCCATGAGTATGGAAGAGAAGCAAAAGTTGGGGATTGGTTTGCAAAGTTTACCTCAAGAAAAGATGCCCCGGTTAGTGCAGATCATAAGGAAGAGGAACTTGCAATTGACACAGGAAAGTGATGAAATTGAGCTCGATAGTGAAGCACTGGACACCGATACTCTTTGGGAGCTCGATAGATTCGTGACAAATTGGAAGAAGTTGGTGAGCAAAACAAAAAACAAGCTCTTATGGGGAATAACTCAACAGCTAATTTATCCACAGAAAGCTACTCAACCATCCTTTCAGAACACTCCTCGGGTGTCTACTTTGATTGGACTGGATTATCAACCCAATGCGTTTACAAGATGGATTATCTGATTTGTGTGTCATTCTTTTATGGCTTGCTGAGGTCATGCTGATTAATCTGGCATACATGACCATCTTTTTATTATATTTTTATTTATTAATTGTACGTACATATTTATTATTAAAAAATTGAATAATCCTGTCGCAACGCGCTGGATTGTATCTAGTTATATTAACTAACACAGTCATACTAGTGATACGTGTATATATATATATAGTCCATTTTAAAGGCTCATCCCCTTATTTTACATACCATGCTCACTCTCTTTAGCGACGGACCGGGCGAATATTCGGTTCATCGCTATATCAGAGAATCGTCGTCTTAGCTTTTAGCGAACGATAACATATAGCGACAGACCGAACTGTCGTCCGGTCCGTCGCTAAAGAGGTTATACAAGGTATGTAGGATCAAGAGGTACTTCATTAATCCTTTATATATATATATATATATATATATATATATATATATATATATATATATATATATATATATATTTGGACTATATGTATATACACAGTCGCTTATGACGACGATTTTTTTGGGCTACCGTCGCCATAAACCAGAATAGTTTTAGCGACAGGTGAACTGTCGTTATAACCCAAAAAAACCGTCGTCATAAACGACTATATATATATATATATATATATATATATATATATATATGAGCATGGCTCAAAGTGGAACACTAATATTATGTGTTTCATCTTTCATGTGTCTGCTTGACTTTCAGGAAAAACTAATCTTGCAAGTTGCACCCCAAGTGCACCTCTTTCGAGAATCTAGCACATGATAAGTTCAATAATTTAACATTTGACTCCTTTTTTTAAACGTTTTCTTACATGTTAAGGTTTGTTATTGGGGAAGAAAATGATTGTTGTCAAATTATGCCAAGAATTAAAATTAGCTTTCCCTCGTGAATAGGTGCTGAAAGACGGTCTCAATATGAATTGAATGGTAATTTATCATTCTCAAAAATATAAATAAATAAATAATGTAATTCATCCAGTTATTTTGAAGTTACAAAATTCCTATTAGCAGGATAATTTATCTCATAAAATAACAGTCATCCTTGTCTATACTTGAGCAGCAATTTTTCATATTTGCCTACCCCAGGAAAATCACCGAAAGGATTCCATTCAATTGCTAATAAACCCACATGCACGGCCACAGCACCCGTGTACTCAGCTAAATTCCTTTTTTTTTTAAAAAAAAAAAAAAACTCACCCTATAAGCTAGCTGCAACTATTAATGGAATCCATATACAAATATACGTACATGCGTTGGAATAAAATGAAAAGCAAGTTGTCACGCTGCAGCTTTTGCAGTTCGTGTGATTCTCCCCATCACACAGTTTGTAATCGCTGAGTCAGGGTGTCATCAGGCTGTCATCGATTCAGGGTGCTTGGAAGAGTGGACTAGGTCAGGCTGTAAAGCTAGTGTTGGCGTGACGTCTTTTGCAGAAAATGGATGTTTGGCATTATCCATATTTTTCTTTAACCTGTTTTTGAAGATGGGTTGCCATTGGATGTCAGAAGTTATGTACCAAACTACAAATATATAACAGTTTAAAGATATATACCCGAAAAGGCACTTACCACTAGAGCATGATCTCGTAGTAACTGCCATGTGAAATGATACAATTAGAAGCCTTCATTTTGATGCAAAGTATCAGTCTGGAAAATATATGGCAAACCAAAAGGTTGCCATTGGAACATAGACGAGCTGTTGTAGATGCACATTTCCTGTTATGCTCATGACGCCATAGGCTCTTTTTTCGATGAAAATACTTGAGGGATGTCCTTGAGGTTTGGCAATGTCATGACTTCTTTGATGAATAAGATCAGAATTTCTCCGAAGGTTGAGAATCTGGGTTACACACTAATACAGACCTTTGAACGACAATTGCAACCAAAAACTTGTCACCATTAGACTCTATCCAATATGACTAGGATGCAGAAATCCATCTACTAATGTTGACATTGTTCCTAGGACCAGTGTAACACAGTGAAAACAAAGGTAGCAGATATCATCAAGTTCATTCTTCCACTGAAAATTGGGCCATAACTTCAATGCAGTGCACATAATCATCCCTGCAACCAACAAAAATCCTGCCACCAATCATCACGGGTGAAGAAAATATGTCTCCTTGTAGATCCAACCTAGCAAATTCTTGAACCACAACTTTTGGGTTTGTCTCTCCATCAGCTTCAAAACTGATTCTCAGTACAAGAATACTTCCGGAACTCGCACAAACACATATCAACCTGGAAATGAAATGGACAAATGATAAATGAAAGGGATATTGATGTTTCAGACAATCTGATCATTTAGGTCCAGTCAGTTACCTCTCTGATAGATGTGAGGGATCAGATACTAAATGTAAGTTCTCATCAGCATAAGCTGATGAAGTAACTGGATCTTTAATATTGTATTCCCAGAGTAAATCTCCAGTTTCCTGGAGGGAAGGTGCAAACACAATCAGCGTGCAATGAAAGTCATGATATAAATGAAGATGGAAAACGTGTAGAGCAGTAATTCCATCAAAATCTCCATGTTTATGAAATTTTAATCTGCAACTATTATTAAGTATTGCTAGTACAGTAGAACACAACAATTAATTTGTCCGATGAATTTTGATAGTGAGTCTCATGTCACTCATAATATAGATTTTAATAAACTCATTACACCTTTTGAGTAGGAAACATGCATTAGTTCATTAGGTACAATACTAAACAAAGATTGATGTAAGAAGAGAAAAATATAATGTGACGTCGTGAAATTGTAGACTTGCACAGAAAGAAAAAGGGCCTAACCAAGAATATAATAAAGACTAGAAAGAAGAACGACAAACTACGACCGAACCCAATCAAGCTCTCACCTCCATTTATTAAAAGAGAAACAGGTCCATCATAATTCAAAAAATAAAAAATATAGTGACTGTTTTACTAATATTATGGAGGAAACGAAACGCAAGTTGAAAGACTTGAAACCAGAAATTTTTAAACCAGAGAACAATTCGAGTTAACACTCGTTATAAAAGCTTAGGTGGTTTATATTGTGATATTTTTTAATATAACTGATGATAGTAAAGAAAAAGTAACTTATATGGACATAGTATTACATCTTCCAGATATCTCTAGTGTCAATGTTAGTTTGCTTAATACTTACCCTCCTTTCTAATAATGAAGGGATCAATAAACGTAGTAGAGCTATTTCCCATTGAATCTTAAGCTCAGAATCTGAATCCTTCAAAAATATTTCTGAGATTAAGGAGAATCTCATGAACTTTGAATTATATACCAGGAATACAACTCTGCTTTATGATTTAATAGACCAGACTATAGGGCTCATACTAAGGAAAATGGAGACTAATTCTAAATATAGAAACAATAAAAAGTTCTTGACATTATTAAACTTAAAATTCTTACCAATTCAAATGAATATATACTTCCATTTCTTGAACATATGAGCACCTGAAGAAGACAAAAACTTTAAAATATTAGGTAAATAAAAAACCTATGATTGATATAACCATAGTTTAAGATCATCTGGTTTTTTATGCTATTTGGTTTCTCGCATCGAACTACTCATCTGGTGCTAATTTTGGACAGGTTTTGGTTATAACAACACTATGAGATCACGTTAACCAAATTCTCTGGCACAAAGGCTTGGCTCATCATCAACAAGGATGAGAAGAGTATTACAGAATGCTCTATACAAACCTATCAAAGTTTGATAGGTGCAAGCAGAAATCCAAGTGAGTTCTAGATTTTTCTTCCAAATGAAACTTTAACTTTTAGTTGGGATCAGGTTTGCCAAATTATCTGGCACAAAAGAATGTCTGGACAAGAATTCAACGAACCTGATGACAAATACTTCTTATTCACATGTAGACTGTCGTTATTGAGTACTCAAAAGTATTGCTTGTGACATTATTTAAACACCTAACATTCTACGAACTTGTATAGTGGAAATTTCGTCACCATTACAAACAGAATAAAATACAAAATATGTGGAAAAAAACTCTAATTGCTAGTGATATTAGAATTTCGAGACAACTAACACATGGTAACATCAGTGTCTCAATTTCTAAAGTAACTTGAAAAAGATCCATGACTCCTGAAATGGTTACCTGTGAAGGTAGTACATGAGATATACAGGGTCCAGAAAATATTGGGCCACCAGTTTTTGACTGCATCCAGAAACACCGACGAAAAAAAAAAGAAAAAAAAAGTAAGAATAACAATAGCATCTAAGATATTGAACCAAAGAGATGCATGTGCATGTATAGAAGTTGATTTACAAGAAACTCCTAATCGTTCTTCTACTATGGTATGGAAACTAGATTCAATGGTAAATTAGTGCATTTTATTTAGAAGACCACAGATAAGATATAGACATGAAAATGACCAAGTGTGAATTCCTGTTCTGTCTTTCCTGGAATCCCCAAGATGCTCCTATCAAACCCATCAAAAGAAATCTAATACATGTCATAGTTTGGTCATTTCAATCAATTTCTAGAGATTTTTGATATACCAAGTTTTGTGATGATTCATTCAGTTGACATTCATTAAGAAAATACAAAACAAAATTTATTCATTTTGAAAGAAGAAATTTGCATTCCTAGTGGCCAAGTTCACTACATCAAAAGGGTAGGTATTTTGCATACTCATCATATTGTGTAAACTAGCCTTAAGTGAAGCCAAATGTACTCTCAATGAAAATGACAAACCCCCAAGACATTTAATTCTACTATGGTGAATCAAAATACAGTAATAATACTGTTTAATGAGTTCACAGTAACTCAACCAAACAGTAGTTAATCAATATGTAGCCTGCTTTTGGTGATCCCCCACTTCTCACTTGTAGAATTTGAACATTTATTCAAATAAAAACTTAACTTCATACCCTCCATATAATGGATCCATTTGCATCTAACGCAACAACATTCCCACTCACCAAGCTACAAATGACTGCAAAACCATACAGAAAAAGTGATTTAAGTACAGTGGTATTATCCAAAATACAGAAACAAAAGCATATATCCAAGCAGATGTGAGCACAAATATGTAACAACTTCCCGAAAAACAATCTTCCGAGGCATTGATTCTAGGAAGAAATATATATGGACTGTCATCCCAGGGGTCTTATTGAAACAAGGCACAAAAATGGCTGTTTTATTTAAAATATTCAGGAATCAGGATGAACCATGTCAGTCCCCTGATATGCATATAAAGGTTCTGTTTATTATGTTTTGCTCTTTCAGAGATCTTGACTGATGGCCTAATGTAATGTCTTTGAAAGAAACTCTAACTCATGATGCATGAGTACAAAGTTTGATGATAAATTGGAACTACAAATACCATTTCCATTATTACAATCGACAGAGAGAGAGCCAAAAACAGGTGCTCCTAAGTCTTGCAACCACAGTTTACCGAATGGCGCTGCCTGCACAACAAAGCATACAATATTTTCAAACATATCAAAATTATGATAAACCACAACAAAAAGAAATACACATGCAAAGTCCATTTCCATTAGAAGGCACACTAAAGATGGCAAAGAAACTAAGAACCATTGGCGTACAGTGCAAAAAATCCTTTCATTGCTTCTCATGTCCCTATAAGAAAAGTAGTCCAAGCCTGAATATTTGGTATATCAAACAAGGACAACAAAAAATTTATTGATAATTATATGAAAATGAGAAAACCAGATATAAGCCATTCTTACACTGGGAAAATTTTACATCCGTTAAGCGAACCCAGAAATAAAGAGCATTTATATAGGAAATTGTTAAATCCACAATATTTTTTGTTATTTTCACAACAAAAATGTCACTGTAGATGTATAGCGACGGTAAAAACTGTAGCTATAGGTTCTATAACAACACTTTTGTTGTGGAAATAACATTTGTTGTTGTGGATTTAACAATTTCCTTTATATATATATATATATATATATATAGAGAGAGAGAGAGAGAATGAGAGGCAAGTGGCTTCTCATCAATAACAACTCAGAAAATTAGAAAGAGTCCTATCTATTGCAACAAAAATATGTTGACTCTTCTTCCGAGTAGACACAATGGCATAGTATGTAAAATTGTAAATAATACAGATACATGGGCAATTGGTTGATGAGTCTACTCGCAACAAAAGTCGACATCTTTTAGTCGCAACGCAAATCTTTTCTGGATTAGAAAAGGATAATTTTCTGCACAACAATGTGAGAGCATGAACGAGGGAATGTTCAAATCAGGAAATAATTCTTCCATTTAGATCATAGACATGAAATTCATGCTATATTATGATAATAATACTGGAAACCCAGCTAGAGACTAGGAATTCTATACCTTAATGGATATTGCTGTCATGAGACCACTAGTAGCAGCAACATAAAGTTTTTCGTGCACCTGAATTTAAAATGAAAAAACATTTCCTACTAATCAATATAAGTACTTTTTTATAACTAAAGGTATCATCAATATAAGTGAGTTATACAAAGGAGAACAGTTGCCCACGAGTTCCTTTTTCCATCATTTCCTTTTTACAGGCAGCAGGAAACTAAAAAGTGTCATAATTTTTGTTAGATAAAAGAAGAAGATTATATTTAGAGAGAAAGTAAGAGATTACAAAGTAGGGGTAGACAAGAAATGCAATTGCATTCTGTTTCTGTATTATGATGCACCTTGGTTTGTCTCTCCAAGTGCAAAGTGGGTTGCACACTTGCACATGTTAAGGAGCAGTAAAGCATAATAGAAATTGTTAGACGCGCTATCTATAATAGATTATCCTTTTAGTGCCATTTGTAAGTTTGCATTTATTTGTTTATTTTTATTTTTATTTTTTGATAAGTAAGAGCAGTTTGTAACTCATTATTTTCAAAGAGTTCTAGAAGAGTAAAAAGCATAATAGTTTATGAATAATGGCAAGGCAAAAACAAACCTCATCAATTGCAGGTGACCCATATATACTACCTCCACAAGGAAGCTTGTAAATACAGCAATAACCTCTATAATCAAGGGCATAGATATTATGGTCATATGACCCACACCTGAAATTTTTGATAATGGGAAAAATAATGGATCTGTTAGGAGTAATCACAATATTAGAGTGTCCATCACCAACTTAATAACGCAAATAAAAAATGAAAAATAGAATGTATAGTTCAAATCAACTAATTTTGGTCCACCTAACTATAATATATGCTTAAATAAAAAAGTTTCAACTTTCAGCTAAGTTGTCGCATTTTGTATGAATGACCAAACAATCAATGATACTAACTGTAAGCCAAAAGTGGTGTCATTGGTAGGGAGTGTATTGTTTATTGTGAAAAAAGTTTTTATTTGTTCCTCGTACTAGAGTTTGTTCTAAGAATATATGTTTAACTTTTGTCTATTTCCAAAATACAAAAGCACAAAATTCATAGGCTCAAGATGATTGATACATTTTTGTAGGAGAGCTACCGAGGTATGAGGGTAGCACCGTAGCATAGGACAACAGAAAAGGCTAAGTTACTTGTGGTATGAATTTAAACTGGTTTAGTGCATCCTACTATCTAGGACCTGTACAAACTTCCTCAGTTGATCATTTGTGAAACTATGGTAGGAGTGACCCATGATATGAATTAAAACTGGTCGATTAATCATTTGTGCAACTTCAGTGGGAGTGTGTTGTTATATGAATTTAAATTGGCTTCGTGCAACCTGCTATCTGGGAGTTCCCACTATTTCCAGAATTGCTACTGCATCGCCAACTAAGAGTGCTATGTGGTACTTTAATCACGTTTAGAACTTTAGATCAAGTTCAGGTGTGAGATAGATGTACTCTACAAGATAATAATGCTTCCCACAATGTGTCAGAACACAGAAGACCACTTCGTGAAGGGAGATAAAAAGGAAGTAAAGAAGAATACAATACATGTACAAGTCTTCCAGATGCAGCATATGGATTTTTAATTTTCATCAAAATATCTCCTAGAAAGGAATCCAAAATCCATGGCAAGAAGTACAAGCCCAAAAGCTCCATTGCCCATTTTGTTTTTTTGCAATCTTCCATGCTTTTATGAGAAATATAGGAATCTACCCTACAAAGCGAAGAAGAAAGTTCATTGAAATTCAATCTATGCATATCTTAAGTACGAGATTAGCGTTGAAACAACCGGGTCAAATCCCAAGTCCGGAATGAATCTTGGGTTAAATCCCAAGTCTGAATAGAATCAAATCCATCCAAATAAAGAGTTAAACTACTGGTCCAATAATATCTTCTTGAGTCATCTTAGCCCACCACAGACTCACCCAAAAGGTCATGACTTGAAGGAACTATTGGTAGTAACTTAATTCTTTAAGTACATACAAATTTTTCTCATATCTTTCGATGTGGGACTGGGGTGTTACAAACTCTCACTTAAATTTCTGACGTCTCCATCAGAACCGATCACACACACGGTCCATAGATCTTTGCCTTTCTAGTCATTGTGGGATAATACTGGCTAGCTTCGTGTCCCGACCTCCGAACTTCCTCTCCATTGTAGAAAAATACCACCAGCCTTCGTGTCCCCACCTCTGGTAACCCAATTGCATGACCCGATCCGAGCTTTCGAGAGTCGACTCTGATACTATATGAAACAACCCCCGAGTTCGGAATAAATCTTGGATCAAATCCCAAGTTTAAATCGAATCAAATCCATCCAAATAAGGAGTTAAACCACTGACCTAATAATATCTTCTTAGGTCATCTTAGCCCACCACAGACTCGCTCAAAAGGTCACGACTTAAAGGTATTATTAGTAGTAACTTAGTTCCTTAAATACAGATAAATTTTTCTCAGACTGTGGTGTTACAAGTGTCTTGATAGGGATCGATCCATGAGACGTCGTCGTCGTGTATGATTCGCTATTTAGTTATTTATCTATCAGTGTATTTTTATTTATTTAGTTTGTGGACTTGTTATTTATTAGTTTATTTCAGTATTGGGTTATTATTTAGAGGCCCAAGTCATGACAGATTATTGGAGACACTTTGACTATTGGTTGCGATCAATATTTTTCCTCCTCACTGTGGTTGGGAAACCCTAGAGGTAGTGGTTCTCCTGCGATTAGATCACACTAATTCTTTTAATTTTCCTTATTGATTTACCACTTTCAATTAATTATTTGTTCATCAATTTCCGTCCTACATCATATTTAATATACTTTTTTCAAAAAAATAAAAATTTGTTGTTGCGACATATAACTGGACCGGACCGGATCAATCCATGAGACGTCGTCGTCGTGGATGATTCCCTAACTTAGGACTATTCATCGATATATAACCGGACCGGACCGGACCGATCCGTACCGTACCGGTTACTAAAAGTATCCAAAATTACATACCGACGATGTTCTAAAAGGCGCTAGGAGGGAGGCGGGCGGCCGAGGGGGGCCTAGACAGGATTTTTTTATTTTAAGTTAATTTTAATATTTTATCTTACATTTATCCAAACAAAATAATAATATAAAGCAAAACAATCTATAATAAAAATAATAAAGGCATTTGCTTAAAGTTCAAACACATATCCATATTGCTAATGTCAAAATTCAAACACAAACATGCAATTGTTCAAAGTGCAAATATATTTTTAACGTATTAGTTTTATTCATAAAATTTAAAATTTCAAGAATTTAATTCAATATTAAAACTTAAGAAACTAAACATAAATTTAAGAATTATATTGAATTAAACTAAATATTACAAATGTATCATCATTTATATAATTTGAAGTTGGTACAAGTTCTAAAAATTACAACTATAATAAAATTATCCATTTTGACTTAATATTGTTCACTTTTTGTTGTGATTTGATATGATACATGTATTATGAATATGGTAAATCATTAGAAAAATAAATATATTAAAATCTGGTTTGGGTAGTTATTAAAATAAAAAAAAACTCTCCGCCTAGAACCCACCTAGGTTCCACCTAATTTCCTAAAGAGAATTTTTTCCGCCTTGAGCCTATGTGAGGCGTCAGAGGGGCCTAGTGCCATGGCGAGGTGCCAAGGGGGGCTAGCACCTAGGCGGGGCGCCAAGGGAGGGCCTAGCGCCTAGGCAGGAATTTTTAGAACACTGCGTACCGATATCAATACTAGTACCGGTATTCCGAACTAGTTAGCCAGTCGATTCGGTACCGGTTTTTACTCGCAACTATACCGGTTGTCATAATCATTTAATAACTATACCAAAAAGTTCTCAATGTGATCCTAGTGTATTCTAAGAGAATGCCTACATCATGTAGAAACAAAATCTGTTTATTTCTTCACCAGCAATTGCAGACTGATAGAGCCTCTTTACAAGATAAGGAGTTTGACTAGAAAAGGAAGGAAGCTCCTTATAATCAACAAACTCGAACCTTGCTAGGAGCTGCACAACAACCATAGCCACACTGCCCTGGAACCACATAATCATCAGAAGCACCTTTAAGAATTTTGCAAATTCCAAAACAAAACTTGAGTACCAAAAATAGAGATGCTTCCAAGAAGAAAACAGATCAAACTAATCTGAATATCAAAAAAAAAAAACTAAAAGGGATCAGATCGACCAAAACAGATGAGACCCAAAAACAGATAGTAGTAGCAAGAAGCATATGATAAACCCAAAAACATATATTCTTAGAAATCCTCAAGTCTTAAAAAGAATAGGGGAAAAATTACCTTGTGAGAGTTGAGGCCTTGAGGGAGATGAAGTGAGAGTGTGAGACGGACGGGAGAATCGGAGAGCGAAACTGTGAGAGAGTTTCTGATTTGGGAGATGAAGATTGATGAAGTGAGATTGTGTGAGTCTAAGAAATGAAGGGAGATTTCAGATTTGGGAGATGAAGTGAGGTCCTGTACAAATAAACCGGTATACCGATTCGGTACGGGATATACCGAATAAGCAAAACAACCTTCCGGTCCCGAATAAGCGGTATATACCGGTTAAAAATACTGACCCCGAACCGGTTTCACGTTGTCTCGAACCGATTAAGTTTGGTCAAATATCGAAAAAACCAGAAAAAATGTCCACCCCTACCTTAACTTTCCTAATTTAAATTAAAAAACCTTACAAATTACCTTTTAGTATCCCAAACTTCCCCTCTCCATTTAAATATTGCCCCAAAGTTTATTAGTTTACATTTTTTCACCCATGTTTCTTGCATAAAGATCCCTAAACTTTTAACCTTAGCACTTTTCACCCCAGTCTCATTCTTTTTGATCAGTTAGGTCCATTAAAAAAAGGTAAAAATAAATATTTCATTTTAAATATTCGGATTTTCAATATTTAATCGCTTAAATTCCCTTTGTTCATTAGTTCTGAAATTTTTGAAAGCCTGTTTTGGATTTGTTCTTTTAAAATTGCATATTATTCCATCTAGTTACATATTATTCGATTATTATTATTAGCTTTTGGGATTGGGATTGGGATTGGGATTGCGATTGCATACGATTAGATTTGAAATTTTAATTTGCTTCAATTAAATTTTTGTATCGTCTCAACGTTGCACTTGCATTTGCATCATGACTACACGTACCCAAGCTGCTTTAGAAGAAATTTAGGACCAATTTGTGGCCATAGTTGCACAACTGGGTCAAATGAATGATAGGATCACACGCATTACACAAAGACAACTTGTAGTGGAACCTCAGGGAATGATGGGAAATGGGCATGTCAAAAACCCACATGTTAAGACACTGTGGACATCCTAGGCATGATCCTTATGATGATGACTATAGAAAAATCAAGGAAGATGCACCCGAGTTTGACAGCAGATTTGATCCCAATGCATTCCTTGATTGGTTGTCTAGCATGGAGAAGTATTTTGACTGGTATGGGATGACAGAGAATAGAAAGGTACGATTCACCAAAATAAAATTAGTGAAATTAGCCAGTTTATTATGGTCAAGGGTTGAGAGAGATTTAGAGCGCCTAGGTGAGCCACCCATCAGGCATTGGGGGGAGATGAAAACTCGCCTAAAGCAATATTATCTAACCGTAAGGCATACTAATAGGTTAATGGAGAAGTATGACGATTTTGATCAGAGTATTAATATGCATGTTGCCGATTACATCTATAGATTTAGGGAGTTAACTCAAAGATGTAGGATCAATGAGAGTGATTGACCATTATAAAGTTCAAGAATGGGTTACAACTTACAACCTGAACTTCAATCACGCATCCTAACTAGTGGCATCACTACCTTGGATGATCTTTTCCGATTAGCTCTAGATAATGAGTATAGGTTACAGGATATCACTAGGAGTCAATTCTTATTCAGGTCAGCCTAGTGGCCGAAATTTCTTGCAGAATAGACATTTTCCCACTTCTCTGGCGTCCTCTAGGGCTAGTAACACTGTAGCTGGGCCATCTCGTGACAAAGGAAAGGGTACAGCTGCACCCAACTCTCAGTCTACTACCCAGGAGAGTTGCTTTATGCGCCAAGGGTTAGGGCACAAGTCTTTCGAATGCCCCAACCACAATCGCCAATGGGTAACAATAGCCGGGGAAACTTCAAAAGAGAATGGGGATATTGTCGGGGATGAAGTCGAGGGTGAGTATGACTCATGATGAGAAGGTTGATGAGCACCTAGAGGAGATAGGTAGTCAGGTAAGTGTCATGAGATGCGTTTTCACGAGTCATAGGAGATAGGATGATTGGAGGAGAAACAACATATTTCAAACCTATGACAAAGTAGGTGGTGTCTCTTCAAAGTTGATCATCGATGGGGGTAGTTGCTTAAATGTGGTTGTTGAGTCCGCCTTACCACGGATGAAGTTAAAGGCAAAACCACATCCCAAGCTTTTTAATGTCGCCTGGGTCAACAAGACATCCATTCAAGTGTCAAATAGATGTCTAGTATCGATCCACCTTTAGGGCTATGAAGAGAGTATTTGGTGTGATGTCCTATGGATGTTGCACATATTCTACTAGGGCGACCTTCGCTATATGACTGTAATGTGACTCATTATGAGAGGACGAACACATGTGTTTACATATAAGGGGCAGAAAATATCATTAGCATCTGTGAGACCACGAGTGTCATCCAAGAGTCAACCAAATGAGACTAACTTACCTACCCAACAAACTAAACTCCATATTCTAAATAGAAAGGAGTTTGAGCCGAGTGTGTTAGAGGAGAATATATTTGTTGATGCGTTGCGTAGGGTGTCTATCCTTGTCAACTCTTTGAGAGTGAAGGTTGTGGGATTTGAGCGCGTTATGTAGGAGTACCTTACTTGTCGCGACTTTAGTGATATTTATGTTACCCTATAGGATTCCAGTTCCCCGTCCTCTAGTGATTTTTGTATCTATGATGGGTATCTTTTTAAGGGCACCCGCTTGTGTATTCCTAGTACATCGATGTATGATTATTTATTATGGGGCGTTACACGCGGGAGGTTTAGCTGAACACTTTGGTCGAGATAAGACCATTGCCATTGTGGAGAAAAGGTTCTTTTGACTAGCTTCAAAAGGAATGTAGCTCGTATTGTTTTTGAGTTCCGCATATCAGACTGTTAAGGGTTGGAAGCAAAACACGGGTTTTACCTATGGCTGAGTTTGCATATAATAGCTCAATTGATCTTTCGAATGGAGTAAGTACTTTTCAGGCTTACACTAGTTATCAGCCTAGGAAACTTGTTGATTTAGCTCCTCTTCCCATTGCATATAGGGATAGTAAGTCTGCAGAGTCTTTTGCGCGTCACATTCATGATTTTCATGCTGAGATAAGAAAGAAATTAATTTGAGCAATGAAAATTATAAGTCTGTTGCAGATGTTCATCACATGTATCAAGAGTTTTATGAGAATGATCGAGTGATGTTGCGATACCGTGCTAAGAGATTACCATCTGGCACATAGAAGAAAGTGCATGCTAAGAGAATGGATCCATTTCGAGTTCGGAAGAAGGTTAGTGTTAATGCATACGAGTTTCCGAGTGATTTGGATATTGGTCTTTTATTCAATGTAGAAGACCTTACTCCTTATCATGGGTCTTCTAATTATTCCACCCCCTCTTCCACTTCTTCCCCTATTTCGCCTACACTTGCTAACCCTGATGAACCTATACTTGTTCCTCTTTTACCTATTCCACTTTAACCTCTTATTGTTCCTGCATAGCGTACGACAAAGGTTATTAAGGATGTGTTTGATGAGCGGGTTGTGTCGACCAGACAAGGTAGTTACCGTCCGTTTTTGTGAAGTGGAGCAACAAGCCTCCAAATGATAGTACGAGGAGTTCCGTCAGCTTGATCCAAACCTTTTTGAGAGATACAAGGCTTTCACTTCGTCAGATACTTCATTTTCACAGTCGGGGAGAGTTCATAGGGATCGATCCATGAGACGTCGACGGCGTTGATGATTCGCTATTTAGTTATTTGTTTACCAGTCTATTTATTTAGTTCGTATACTTGTTATTTATTGGTTTATTTCAGTATTGGGTTATTTATTTAAAGGCTCAATTGTTAATGAGCTTAAGATTATTAGAATTTCTTTTTATTATAAATATGTAAGGCATGACTGAATATTGGAGACACTTTTATATTGAAATTATCCTAATTATTGGTTGCAATCAATACTTTTTCTCCTTATTGCGATTGGAAAATCCTAACGGTAGTGGTTCTCCTGCAGTTAGATCACTCTAGTTCTTTTAATTTTTCTTATTGATTTGTCACTTTCAATTAATTATTTGTTCATCAATTTCCGTCCTACATCATGTCTGTCAATGCATTTTTCAAGAAAAAGCAAGAGGAGAAAATAAGGAAATCAGTACCAGACTAAGTGCCTGCATTTGTCTACCAACGGTTGGGACTTTACCTTCAAAAGTAAGAAACCACATTAACTTCACATGATATGTAATGAAAGCATGAACACTAAACTTGAAGATACAACTAAAGAAATAGTCTGAAAAATTATTTATCTCCATCGCTCGTAATTGCATTCCATTTTGATAGATGAATAGTCAAAATGGATGCAACAGAAGAATTTCCATTGAAGCATGATATAGTCGTACACATTCACTGTCTAACAATTAACACTTTTGGTGCAAATATGTCATCAATCCTTATAATACAGCAGAGTTTGATATAAATAATGATGAAGATAGTATAGGCAATTATGCTTTACTTATCATCAGACAGTTATTATACTCAGCATATCATCAGACACTCTTTTGTTCTGGTTTTTAACTTTAGAATAACATCAAAGCTTTTTCCCGCTAGATCTCAATACTGTACAGTCGTCCAGAAAATATTTTCTTTATATTTAGTTTGTATTAATAATGCACCCTAATTCGTCTCCAGGTGTGAGAGGAGCATTTGAATGCAATATAAGTTGTTAGATCATATCCATAATGGTTTAAGCTTTTAAAGTAACTTGTTAATTTGTTATTATGTCTACACAGTAAAAAGAGTCAAAAGACCTTTTCTAGTGAATATTTTGTCTTGAAAGCATATTGAACCTTATGTTTTATTTTTTTTGCTCTTTCAAATTAAAACGCTAGGTCCCCAATGAATAAAGTTCGAGCCATTGAACATTAAGTATATGGATTCTAAAACTAAATCCTTATGGTCATCTGAATTTCACTTTTTGGCCAGAACAGGCCAACATGCTTGAGGGCAAGATGATCATTTAAGGGTATTTTCGGTATTTCCAATCTTCACCTCTTCTTTCTCATTTTCTGTAAGAGTTTCTCTTATTATCACGTCTTCCTTCACTTCTCTCTCTCTCTCTCTCTCTCTCTCTATCAACTGTGTTAGAACCCAACAACTCAAAACAGTCTTCATAACGCTACAGCAGAGTTCATTTGAAGCAATGATAAATAACAGATCGGAAAATGTATAGATAAATAATACTCTAGGAATTACAGTGAAAAGAGGATGATTGAGCAGTAACAAAGTAAGTTGTTCATCTTCAACAATGAAGAAAACGGAAAGAAAGATCATTTGGTTTGAAAAACATGAAGTAGAATAAAGTATAACAGACTCTGTATATTGCATAGTTTGGACCAGAGTTCGTATGCTTTGCATAAATTGATGAAAGATAAAAATATTAGAACTCCAACCAAATTCTATATTCTTACCCTCTTTTTCAATCACCACCCTTATCCCCTTAGAACACACCATCATACCAGCAATCAGAAACATAAGAATGACTCAGATTAATTCCAAGAAGAAAATATAAAGCAATGACTAAGAGCTTAATGGTACCTCACCACCTGTTTGAAAATTCCAAAAGATCTTGCCTTCCAAGGAATCAAGAAAATAGATGATCCCTTTATAACATCCAACCACGACCTAAAATGATATTCCTTGTAAATACCAGATCACATTTGCAATGAAGAGAAGTATGAACAAAAATTAAAGTGAGAGACAACCTGAGAAAAGTCATCAAGAATAGCTGCTGAACATTCTATCCGTCCTTCTAGTTTGACTTCCCAATGGACTGAACCACTGAATCAATTTACATAATATTACACCACATACATCAGAATCTCAATGATGTATTGAAACATACTCTTTGTTTCAAACTTAAACTGACAGACTAAAAAAGTGCACTGGTAACTGCATAAAAGCTAAAGGTATTTAACTGATAAGCACTACAAGGAATGCAGAAAATATATACCATCTGATCTCGCATAACAAAACTTAACATAAAACAATTCTTTTTACATATCAATAAAACAAATATTCAACAGACACGTTAGTTAAAATGTATGTATATATATCTCATTCTTTTTCTTTTTCCTTTTTGATAAAAAAAAAGGTTTGAACTGTCATAAATAAAAAAAATAAAATTGAACCCTATAGTGAACTGAGAATAAGCCGAATATTTTTTCAACGTCGTCACTGAATTGAGGTGTGAATAGTGCTATTAACTTCTTCCATGGATGTAGCAAATTGAGGCTGAACCATTTAAATCTATTAGTTGTCCCTTTCTATTGTTTTACTGGGTTTTATTAAATTGAATTATCAAATTCAAATACTTTATTACACCAAACAAGATCTGGCTAAGGAAACAACATACATATTCAACATCAAGAAAAGTTTCTGCTTAACAAATGTACCAACAAATCAGCACAGCTGTAATTAAAGATATCAAGTTGGTTCTTTCCTGCCAAACATAGATAAATGAGTGACATTTAACGAGGATTCTATCATGCAGAATGATACTGAAGTAGACACTCAGAAATGTGGAAAGAGTAACATGATGAACAAGATTTGTGAATTAGAAACTAATAAATAGCACTTACTTTTTGGCATTGATGCAAAGAAATTTGTATGAGTGAGATCCAATATAGAGATATATATCTCTTTCTCTGAAGACAAGAAGTGGTGATGCATCCACACAGGACTCCAAGTGAACTTTCCACAATTCTTGCATAGAACCCTTTTTGTTTCTAGGAATTTCCTGCGACAAGGTTGAGTTACAAAAACTATTACCCTCGTATTCCTCGCCGTGCATTAATCTGTTGCCCTTACTAAATGAACACGCCATGCGTACTGAGCTGGAAGACCAAGGATCCAGATTTCTAGGACTAACGATATCTGAGCTAATAAATGAATCCGTCTGCAAATCTTTAACAGGAAGATTCTCCGGATTTTTGTTATATAGTATCCTCAATAATTTTTCAAATGGTTCACTTCTATCAATATTTAGTGTCTCATTATCCACAGGAAGAAGCATGTTTCTCTCTGGCTCTACCTTGTGTGCTTCTGGATGAGCAACCATATGTTGATTGCGTTTGCAAGAAACTTCTTGTTCAACAAGGGCCATTTGAAGCTTCAACGGACTTGTATAAGTATATAGCAACCTCATATCAATTCCGATAATGTGAGAAGCATGAGCTGCAGAAATCGAATCACCTCCCATTGAAAAAAAATCGTCATCATTTGAAACTTTTTCAACCATCAAAGCATCACAAAAGGCCTGCCCAATAGAAAATACATTAATAAATAAATAACAAGTTATGATAGTCTCAACTTCAAAGCAAGAAAGAATAAATATATGATGGAAAGCATCTTCATCTTCCACCAAAAATTTTGAGAGAAATAATACTGTTGGTCTCCAACTAGGACTAGGTTATGTACTTACATTTTTGCAATATCATGACGAACTCAAAGAAAAAGTAAATATGGCAAAAATATTGTGCTCTAGAATTATCATGTAGTACGAACATAACACACTTATCAGCAAAGTCAAGAAACGATGGCATTATCATACAAGTAATTCATTTTCACAAGGTTCAAAAAAGTCAAATAATGTAGATGCACTGTTAAATTTGTTGTCTGGAGATTCAGATGGCAAGAAATTAGGAATTATCAAGAATAACATGTAAATTTAACTACATTCAGCTACAACATAAGAAAATACCCGATTCGAGTAATATTATAAAAAATAATCAAGGCCAATGATACAGGAAGCTCATCATCTATAAGCATGGGAGGTTTCCACATACTGGTATTTTGGAAGAAATCAAGAAATATATTCGCGAAATAAATGCAAAGCAGAGGCCAGAATAATTGTTGGTAATGTCCAGGGGATGAAGAGAAAACCGTTTTTATAAGTTGCAGGATGTCACTACTTTGAACCTCTTCAATCTCATTTTGGGTACTTGTCGTGGAAGACCTTGAATTGGCTAACAATGAGTAATCCACTTTCCCTGTGGAAGACATAGGAAGTGATTTTGTACAGAAGAAATTGTTAGGAATCATTGCCAATGGAACTTTGTTGATCATCCATCTTCTAATAGAAGAACTCAAAACTTGATCAAGTTCATTCCTTTCTTTAGTTACTAAATATCCTTCTAGAAGTGGGACTTCTCCTTGACCTTCTCGAGAAATTACAGCAGCATCAACTACATCTGGATATTCCCTCAGTGTACTTTCAATCTCTTCCAAGGAAATGCGCTGGCCATTAACCTTAATTATGCGGTCTTTTCTCCCTAGAAAGACCAAGTCACCACTTTCAAGCCTTCTGGCAAAGTCACCAGTTTTTAAAAAATACTGAATTCCCTGTCCAGTCCTTGAATTACCAAACGACAACTCCTGAGGCAGTTTTACATAGTCCAGGGGCTTAATAGATTCATTATCGAAGTATCCACAAGCAACACAGACTCCACTAACATATACTTCTCCTTCATTTGATTCATCTTCTCCAACGAGAACTACCTCACATTCAGAAATAGGAATGCCAATTGGAATGCTGTTTAGTCCCTCACTCTCTAAGATCAGCGGCAACCTTTTGCAATCAAAATAAGTACAATCACCGGACACCTTAATTCAAATACTTGATGTGTTAGTCATTCAAATTAGAAAGAATAATAGTTTTAAAAGCACATAAATGAGAATATATATGAAACAGAGAGCCATATCCTAAAATGACTAAGCCAAAGCAACAGTAGCATATAAATCATTTGTGGGTGTGGCTAACTCCCCATGAGGCAATTGTTACAGAAGTTGCATTATCATGACAGACATGACTGCAATCACCATGACTTGTACTTTGGTATGTTAATGATCAAATATAATTTATCACCCGTCCTTGAATATATTACTTTTACACATCCAAAAAGAATGTAATTTCTAACCTCTGTACTCCCGTATAAGTTCAAGATAGCAGTCCTGGGTAATAATTCTGTAAGCATATTCCACAAGGACAGATGCAGGATTTCTCCACTTAGCACTAACAATTTTAAGGAATCCTGAACCCTTCTATTATGTCCACTTTGAAAAGTGGGAAGAATTACCCTCATTAGTGATGGAACAGCAACGAGCCTGGTGATTGAATACCACTGTACAAGCAAGTTAGGAAAACAAATAACTAATATTGGAAAAGAGTAACAAAATCTATATGGATGCCTTCTATCTCACAAGTAAAATATGATGTAATAAACTTTAACAACACCAAAATTGATTAATGTAGAATCTGTACAATGCATAAAGGGTTTGTAAGCAAAACTTAGACAAACACCTGGTACTTACTTAACTCAAGTTATTTGGAATTTTCAATGCCCCTGCAGCTGCTGCAGAACTTCTCAGTGAAAGTACATTATGGAATGGTTACAAGAATATTGACATCTAAACCTGTAATTGGTTTTCCATTTACTTAGTGCACTAGTTGCATTAAGTATTTTCTACTCATCTGTTGACATCCCAGTGCACGTAAAAGGATATTACGGCTTGACTTACGTAGTTGGGTACATTCTATTAGATTGTGCTTTTCAAGCTGGTGATAATCCAACCACTCACCTTCTGGAGAAAGGGATTTAAAAAGATAGTACCTGTAATGATTATTAGAAAGTGAAAGATATCCAGGTCCATTAATTATATTCTTAGAATAATTTACTTAACTCTTGTAATGGTTCCTCCTCTGTTAGGTGCTCTTATTCTTTTCAACGGTCGTGACTTCTCAGGGTATTCAAACATTTCCATTAAGAAAGTTTCTTTGGAAAACCAAGTTTCCCTCCAAATTAAAGTTTTTTACTTGCTCACTGCTTTTCAAGAGGCTTAACACCAATATTACAGAGTAAGCAGTGTGTTACTTTTCACAATTTTATACTTGCAATCTAATCTCCATATCCTCCTTTTATTTGAGATAATCCTGTTTCTCATCATTTTTCAAACATAACCCATCTGAGACTAAAAATCTGAGTAAAAGATACTACATTTCTTAAGTCTCTGAAAGCAATTTCTTTAGCTAATCCCTCTTCATTTCCACAAACCTCCTCAAATTCCTTCTAAATCAGTCAATGCTAATTGTCATGAGAAAAATCTACTGTATACATGATAAGTAAATGCTCCAATTATTTTGAGGCAGTACAAACTTAACCTTTGGAAGAAAAAATAAACTTATTTCAGGTTAATTAGTAATTTTATTCTTGCTCACCTGTAAATAATCGACAACAGAAAATAGATTGCTTTTAAGCTCATCAAAAGGAGGTACAACCAGTGTACAACTTGTAAGTAGAGCACCAAGAAATTCTTGCAGATGATCAATAAAGCTTACTGATGTTTTGAACAACAAAATTTCCTCCCCACATAATGGATACAATCCTTGCATCCATAAAAACCGGTTCAGAAGACCTGAAATCCACAAATTGATTACATTAAAATTCACTTGAACATTGTAAGAATAAATCTCCAATTAAAGGAAATTATAGGTAAGGTTTAAATTAAATAGAATTGGCCAGATATATACGCATAGTATGTAGGTATGAAACCAAATGAATCTATTTCTTTATAATGAAAAGAAAGTGATACTTGTTTTCCTCGACACATATTAATCAACTCAATATACATTGTTATAGTTGAAAAGTGGCCTTTATTATCCACTAGATTTCAAATGCCATTAAGGTTTGTAACCTTTGGGATGTATATCACATGTTGCTTATGATAGATAGAAAAGGTCTGAAACAGTTCCTAAAGGAAAACAATGCTAGGCCAATCCGTCCACCTCCACTCGAGAATAATATCCGTCTTAGAAAGAATAACTTTGACCCCTGACAAAGCCTGAAGAAACAATATCGCCATCTTGGGTGGGTAGACGCATTTTGAGACTGAATCTATATCTACCATGTCCAGACTTATTTGGACAGTTGAAGAAGTTTCCACATTATATACCTAAAAGTACACGAGTCTCATGTCTTCCTCAAGAAAATGATCTTGAAGTGTTCGTTATCATTAATGTATACTTCCTCTGTCCCATTTTATGAGTTTACTTGTAACTGTGCAAATGTTATGATTTTAAGCACAGAGGATACATTTAGAGATTAATAGAATAATAGGTTATATATTAGTTATTTATTTTTCAACATTATCATTCAACGTCTAAATTGTGATTTTGAAACAAAGAATATTAAAGATACAGTATCTAATATACCATCAGGAACTATCACTCAAAAAGGTAATTCAAAAAAAGTTTGTACTTCTAGAGTCTACAATTGAATTTACAAACACAAATTATATAATAACATGGCCAGTGTTGGGTATGACATGAATCCTTATTGGATTTGAATGTAGGTATTACCTAGAATACGGTTTGGTTTAGGAAAGTTATCTTGCATAGCTATACTCAATTTAGTATTCTTAATCCTATTTGGTTATGGAATTTTCATATGGCCTATAAACATAGGTGTTGGATTTTTCGAGTAGAGACATTCAGAAGTATTCTTAGTATTCTCATAACTCTCTTTTTATCTTGTATTCTTCAAATATTTATTTAGTGGATTTTTTCTGCCTGTGATTTTTTCCCGATTTGGGTTTTCACGTAAAACCTTGTGTTATTGTCTTTATCTTTCTGCGTTGATTTATTGTGTTTGTCATAGTTTGTCATAACAGTCAGGTCCCCATGTAGAGCCTATCAAAATATCCACCACTGTGGCTGCTCCCTGAAACAAAACATGCAGTACCACAAATTATGGGTGATGACACTAGTGCTCCATATTGGATATCACATGTTGATCAACTTTGATGCAAGATTTCTGGTAGCAGCAATTGGTTCTCAATGAAGAAACTGCAAGGTCAAGACCATACTTGGAATAATTAAACAGCATCATTGGTACAAGAATTTGTATACACTTTTTTCACTACAGACTGGAAATGTAATTAATGGATCCAGAAAATTCATATATAGTAACTTGCCATAATAGAGTGTGCGTACTCACAGAACAACAATTTCTTAATTCCCTACAAATGAAAATGCCAATAAGAATAAGCATGGTCAACTCAAGTACACACATATATATGTACATATGTGTGTGTCTGTGTATAAGTTGTATTAACTAGTGGCATGATTCTCCTTCTTGCTAAGCAATAGAGAGTCGTGACACAAACAACTAAAAGTGAAGCAGGTATAAACTTCATAAAATTATTAGGGTAAAATCATGGAGGGAGCATATCTTCAAAATGCTACTAGACCTGCATGCTAGTTTAGAGAGGAAAAGATGTGAAACCGGAGCTGGGATGTTTTTTTGGTTTTGGTGTTTTCGTAAATAGATTTCCTTATCTTTTCAAGTGTACCTTCAACCTTCCTGGCTCTTCTAATATATTTTTTATGGCAAAACTAAAGATTATCCCATTATAGTTGGCAGCTTTTACTTATTACACCACTAAACTTTTAATTTTTGAAATTACCCCATTGAACTAATCAAAAAATTAAAATTGGATCATTCTGTTAAAAAAAAAAATGAACGACAGTTTTATTTGATTCACGCGTGGCATTAAAAAGAAAAGATAAAAATGAGGAAATAATGAAGTGGCCAAAAGAATAATAAAAAAGAGTGGCATGCCATTCAAAATTATTTTTCTATTTTATTTCCCTTTTTCTCTTTTTTTTTCTTTTTTCCTTTTTTCCTTTTTTCCTTTTTTCCTTCCCTTCTGATCTCTTTGTGTCGCTACAAAGGAAGTATTTCCTTTCTTCTCTTCCGCTCACCGCCGACTGTTCTCCACCACCATTCCAACAACACCACTATTTTCTTACTCCTATTTCTAAACCTGCCGCCGACTGTTGATGAGTATAAAATATGCTATATTTTTATTCCTTAATACTTAATCTTTTGTATTTATTTTGTGCCTAAATAAACTCATTATTCTTATATTTTTATTTTAGGTACAATTGAAGGGGTTTCATGATTTTGAAAATAAATTGGAGGAGATTTACGGGATTCCTAGCAAAACAAGGATTCAACAATTAGTATCATAAATGGATTTGAATTCACGCGGCAATGAGTTTAAGCACATGACAATTGTGGGATTTAATTCCAATTTCAATTCTGAATTTTGGATTCTAGAAGATTAATTTTTACAATTCTATTGTAATTAGGATTTCTTTTAGATTAAGATTTATTTCCAAATTGAATTTTATTTCTTTATGGAAATTAGGGTAATTTGTAATTCCTTTAGGACTTGAATTTCTACTTCCTATTGGATTTAGGACTTTGTCTAGCACTATAAATAGATGATGAGAGTCAAGGTTTTATTCATTCAATAATCAACTATCATCTATTGGAGTGCAGACTCAAGAGCATGTCAGGCTAGTTCTTTTTATTCAGTTCTAAAGGGAGGTGAATCCTTGTTACAAGTAATTGATTAATTGAGTATTATTATTTATTTCTTCTTGTGTGAAATTTCTTTTGATAATTTGTTTTCATTGATTGCATGCTAATTGATCTAATTAATTTAATATGGCCAATTGAATTAGTTTGATCATTATCATATGCTAGATTAAGATTGGTATTACGTGTAATTGATATCTGTCTTTATCATAAGTAGCAACTTAGTAATAATAATTGTGGACAAGCTTTTGTTTATTACTAAGATTATCAAAAAACAAGTTAAACAAATCGAGCTTATGTGTTTGTTGCTTGGATTAGCCTAATTCTCTATTTCTTAATGCTTCTATCATATTAAATCTAGAGAGCTTATTCTAGGTTGTATGCTAGTTAGAATCTGGTGGAGAGCTTGTTTCATACAGTGATAATCTAAGGAGAATTTCAGATAGCAGAGCTTATTATTATCTAGGGCTAATAATTTCATTGAAGGAAAAATAATAATAACTTGATTAATTGATTATTGTACTTGGTGAAACTGAACTGCAGAACTGAAGTTTTTACATATTTGGTTAATTTCATCGTTAATTCTTGTTCTCTTAGTTTAAAAATAATTTTCAAAAACCCCCATCTTTATTTTCTGTTTAAATAGTAGAATAATTCTAACACAATTTTACTCTCTGTGGGATCGATCCTTACTTGCTACTGTGCTAATTATTATAAATTGTGAAGTGAAAGTGAGGTTAATTTAGGAGTATCAACAACAGCTCCCAAATTTTGGCGCCGTTGCCGGGGAGTGTTATTTGTTTTGTTTATTCTTTGTTTTCGTTTATTTTTATTATTTTCTTTTTGTTTTTGTTTTATGACTCAATTCTCTAACTTTATTGACTTAAATTTTGATCAAGAGATAGAGAAAATTACAAATATAAAAGAAACTCTTGTTCCATCATTTGAAGTGGAAGAGATGGCGATGCCACAAAATAACAAAACTTTGAAAGAACTGGCTACTCTTGATCTGACTCAACCATCTTTTTGTATTGAGTATCCTACTTTAGATGTTGCTTTTGAACTTAACTCTAGACTAATTCATCTTTTGCCTACTTTTCGTGGTCTTACAGGTGAAAATCCATATAAGCATCTAAAGGAGTTCCATGTGGTGTGTTCCACGATGAAAGCACAAGGAGTGGCAGAGGAGCAGATCAAGCTTAGACTTTTTCCATTCTCATTAGCAGATTTGGCTAAAGATTGGTTATACTATCTACCTTCAGGATCAATACGATCATGGACTGATATACAAAGGTTATTCTTAGAGAGGTATTTTCCTACATCAAGAGTTACCGATATAAGAAAGGAGATATGTGGAATCAGACAGTTCAATGGAGAGAATCTCTATGAGTATTGGGAAAGGTTCAAGAAGTTGTGTTCCAGCTGTCCACCTCATGGAATAGATGAACATTACTTGATCCAGTACTTCTATGAGGGGTTGCTACCAATGGAAAGAAGCATGATTGATGCAGCAAGTGGAGGAGCACTGGTAGACAAGACTCCAGACGATGCAAAGAACTTAATTACAACCATGGCAGCCAACTCACAACAGTATGGTACTAGGATGACTTATGCATCACAAAGGGTAAATGGGGTAAGAACGAGAGACTTAGAGCAACAGATTTCTGATTTAACTCTTTTGGTTCGACAAATGGCTGCAAGGAATAACCAAGGTATTCAGCAAGCTCAACCTCAGTACCACACAGAAAACCAAGAAGTACCTGTCAATTCTGGGACATCTATGGAGGATATGTTCAAGGCATTCATGAACCAAACACAACAGTTCATGAGTCAGACACAACAATTTCAGCAAGAGACAAGAACTTCTGTTCAAGATCTGAGGGACCAAGTTGGTCAGCTTGCAACCACAATAGGAGGGTTACTTTCTCAAACTGTTAAAAATGTAAGTGCTATAACATTGAGATGTGGTGCAGAGGATCAGCAGCAAGGAAATTTAATACAAAGAAAGTCCGACAATAGTGATGTACTCAAGCATAAATTTCTACCTCTTTCAGCTTATGAACCGAAACTACCTTTTCCCCAAGTTCTAACAAGGAATTGGATAGTTGGAAAGAATTCAACGTGGTATAGAGAGTCTAATGAAAAATTCCTAGAAGAAATCTCAAATAGGGAACAAGAACTTAAAGAGGATGAAGTGTTCACTAGTGGAAACCAGTTGGAAGTGCTTGAGGCTACTACTGAATTTGAAGAAGAAATCAGGTATTCAAAGTCTGAAAAGGATGAACAAGAGGAAGATGAGAGCAATTTGATAAGTTCTGCAGATATTTACAAAGAGGATATAGAGGATACATCGGTGCAAACAATAAAAACACTACATAATACATGTCATGGGACCTTAACTATGGAATTGGATGAGGCACATGTCCAGTTCAGCATATATGAAGTTAAAAGGTATCTTGGTAATATTAATTCTATTTTTTCTACTGATGTTGTTGACTCTATAGTGCAGGAATCTTTTAATCAAATACAATTATACAAGGAGGATTTGAGGGCTGGAATGGAGCAAAATCAGGATCTGAAGGATGCTCCTAATGAAAAATTGAAGTTGTTACCAGTCCACTTGAAGTTCACAAGTCCAATTACATAGAATAAGAAGGATGATGTCAAGCCAATGACAATAAATAAGGGCAGCTGCTTGGGAGGCAACCCAAGATCGCAGATTTGATTTTTCTATCCCTTCACATTTTAGTTTTTTTTATTGCATGTTAGCTAGTAGTATTTTCTTCTTTGCATGATTTTCTTATATTGGGGACAATGTAAGGTTTGAGTGTGGGGGGAAGATTTAGGTTTTTATTTTATTTAGGAATATTGATCCGATTTTGATGGGAAATTTAAAAAATTAATGCTTTTGAAAATTTTGATTTCATGATTATATCTGGCTATGTGTTAAAAAGATTAAAGTCAAAGATTGAAAATTAATACTAAAATTCAGAATTTGTTTGATGCTTAATTTGTTAATGAATGATGACAACTAAGCCATGATCCATAGTAATTGATTTGAATTGAATTTGTGATACATGAGTACTTGAATATGAGAAGCATGTTTATTTGGCTAAGTTATTTGTGAAGTTGTCTATGTGCACTGATTTAACGACTTAGAACTGTTTAACTTGCTTATGTTGTGCAGAACCATGATGAATGAAAAAAAAAAGAAAGAAAAAAAAAAGAAAATTGAAAATCTGCTTCAATGTCCATTGTGCGAAATAACTGGGTATCTAAGCCTCGGGAAGCATCGGTATTCACGCTGAAAAGTGCGCTGGATAAAAACAGCTTGACTAGTCGACTTTTGTGGCCTTTGTTACTTGGATAAGTAAGCCCTTAGGGGTGTCTCTACACCTAGCGCCCTAAGATCATCTGGTTTGGGAGTCGTTGGTGGAAAGTTCGCTAATGGGTAACTCTGAAAAGCCTAAGAAAAGGAGACATTGCACATGTCAAGAAAAAAAAAAGTATACGAAAAAAAGTATACGAAAAAAGTATACGAGAAAAGCATGAAAATACATTCATCTGTGCTAAAAAGAAGGTTCTATGAAAAAACTTAAAAAGCAAGAAAAATTTGTTCTTGGTTGCGAGTCAATGTGCACGGTTTTTGCTCCATGGTAACTAAGTTGAGTAAGTATGATGATTTTGGAAAAGTTACTTATGTGGCTACAGTTTGATTTAATGAAATTCATTGGTGAAATGGTATGGTTGGTAATTGTAAGTTGATTGATAAAGCGTTGATTAGATTTCTGCAAATTTAGTGTTGCTAATCATGATTTGTACCTTGAAATCTTTTGACATTATGGTTGAATAGAATTTTTCTAGAAATCAAATTTTTGGTTTACACGAGGACGTGTAAAAAGATAAGTGGGGGAATTTGATGAGTATGAAATATGCTATATTTTTATTCCTTAATACTTAATCTTTTGTATTTATTTTGTGCCTAAATAAACTCATTATTCTTATATTTTTATTTTAGGTACAATTGAAGGGGTTTCATGATTTTGAAAATAAATTGGAGGAGGTTTACGAGATTCCTAGCAAAACAAGGATTCAACAATTAGTATCATAAATGGATTTGAATTCACGCGGCAATGAGTTTAAGCACATGACAATTGTGGGATTTAATTCCAATTTCAATTCTGAATTTTGGATTCTAGAAGATTAATTTTTACAATTCTATTGTAATTAGGATTTCTTTTAGACTAAGATTTATTTCCAAATTGAATTCTATTTCTTTATGAAAATTAGGGTAATTTGTAATTCCTTTAGGACTTGGATTTCTACTTCCTATTGGATTTAGGACTTTGTCTAGCACTATAAATAGATGATGAGAGTCAAGATTTTATTCATTCAATAATCAACTATCATCTATTGGAGTGCAGACTCAAGAGCATGTCAGGCTAGTTCTTTTTATTCAGTTCTAAAGGGAGGTGAATCCTTGTTACAAGTAATTGATTAATTGAGTATTATTATTTATTTCTTCTTGTGTGAAATTTCTTTTGATAATCTGTTTTCATTGATTGCATGCTAATTGATCTAATTAATTTAATATGGCCAATTGAATTAGTTTGATCATTATCATATGCTAGATTAAGATTGGTATTACGTGTAATTGATATCTGTCTTTATCATAAGTAGCAACTTAGTAATAATAATTGTGGACAAGCTTTTGTTTATTACTAAGATTATCAGAAAACAAGTTAAACAAATCGAGCTTATGTGTTTGTTGCTTGAATTAGCCTAATTCTCTATTTCTTAATGCTTCTATCATATTAAATCTAGAGAGCTTATTCTAGGTTGTATGCTAGTTAGAATCTGGTGGAGAGCTTGTTTCATACAGTGATAATCTAAGGAGAATTTCAGATAGCAGAGCTTATTGTTATCTAGGGCTAATAATTTCATTGAAGGAAAAATAATAATAACTTGATTAATTGATTATTGTACTTGGTGAAACTGAACTGCAGAACTGAAGTTTTTACATATTTGGTTAATTTCATCGTTAATTCTTGTTCTCTTAGTTTAAAAATAATTTTCAAAAACCCCCATCTTTATTTTCTGTTTAAATAGTAGAATAATTCTAAAACAATTTTACTCTCTGTGGGATCGATCCTTACTTGCTAATGTGCTAATTATTATAAATTGTGAAGTGAAAGTGAGGTTAATTTAGGAGTATCAACGACAGCTCCCAACTGTCCTCCGCCGACCAGATCCGAAGATGAACTTAGTCATTTAAAAATAATTTTGGGATTCTTGAATCTCTATACTTGGACAAGATTGAGGCCTTTCATTTTCATATTGTTCTTCCATGTTTCTCACTCTAAGCAAAAAACTTTCTCTCTAAACCTTTGAGTTCCTCACTGTCTTTCATCACGGTCCCATGGACATCTCATCACCTATCACCAATAATTTTATCTCCTCTGTTTATAGACCAAAATCAAAAGTAAGTTTTGTAATTGTAAAAATAATTTCACGAGTTTTTTCAGAAATAGTGAAGTCAAGTTTTGGAGGATATATTCATGGGGGATTTGAAATCAACTTTTGAATTTTGTTGAAGATTCAATGTAATTACACTTACGTTTTGGGCAGATTTTTGAGGATTTTTTTCTTCTCTAAATTAGGTATTATGCGACTTTGGTAAAACGGCTTTTATACTAACAGTTAGCCGGTAGCTAGTTGGTGGTTGATCGGTGTTAGAGGCAAAATAACTTTTATACTGTGGGGAGAAGAAGAAGATCGATGAAAGAGATTGTTGAAATTTATGTTTGTTTTTTATTTAATTTTTATTTTTGTTCAGTCAAATTGAGCATGTCATTGGTTCTTTCTTTTATCTTTTCTTTTTAATGTCACGCGCGAATAAGTTAATGACAATTCTTTTTTTTAACAGAATGGTCTAATTTTAATTTCTTAATTAGTTTAATGAGATAATTTCAAAAGTTAAAAGTTCAGTAATAAGTAAAAGCTGCCAACTATAGTGGGATAATACTTAGTTTTGCCTATTTTTTTATCATTTCAGCTCTGACAAAATCACTAGGCTTTTGTATTAACAAGAAAAAGGAGAGAGAAAGAAATGTCTAAACAAGTATCAACAAATCCAACTCAGTTTAGAACCAAATTTGGCAAATCATATAGACTAGTTCACGCCATGTATTAGAATCTAGGGCGAGTGTTGAAAACATATATTTAATATAATTAGTAAAAACTTCTTCTTGGTCTACCTGGTTCGGTGCCGCAGACCCCTTTAGGCTTTCCGGTTGATCCTGAGGTGTACATCAAGTAACAGAACTGCCTTAACCTTTCATTTTTACAAGGCCACAGAAAATTTGATGAACCAAAATGATGCCGAAGGTTGTCTTCCGCAGATACAAATAAAACAGGACAAGTACTGCAATCAACAAGCCAATGTGCTTTGTCAAGATGATGGCAACTTCTACTATCAACTGAAGATAGACGCCCAATAATAAAATCTGCTTTTGAAGAAGAAACAATGGATAATATCCTTTCTTTCGGCCACAAAGGATCTAGAGGTAAGAAAGCCTCCCCACATCTCAGAACAGAAAAAACAGCAATGATATACTCTACAGAAGGTACCATATATATTCCCAATATTCTTGGAGTATACATATTTTGATCCTCAGAGGAACAGTCTAAACCTGGAGGATCAGACTTCATAGATACTGACTGCTTGCCAAGGTTACCTGCGACAAAGTTATATTTGTTAATCCAGCCTAGCATGTAACATGCCACACCAAAAAATAAAATATAATTAAACAACCGGAAATAATTATATATTTTGGGCAAGTAAATGTAATTTTATAAACAAAAAGAATAATTTACCAAATAAAGAGGGGAACCCCCTCCCGGTAACAACTCAGCTCATAGCTCGAGCTCTCAAATATTCACAACTTCACACAATTAACTCACCACCACTAAACTCAAGAAAGACATACCCCACCCCTCTTCCTCCTCTGTATACAACTTTACTAACTTTATTAGCAAGACTAACCTGTTGAGCACAAACTGAAAAAATATGTGCTGTTCTGGGCAGCAAAAAATTTGGGGATAATCATTCCACTCCCAAAATACTAGTGTATTTAGCAAATGCCTTAAAAAATATTCAATTCACTTTATCTTCAAATTTTATTCTCCTACAAAAAGTAAAATTCTTGAAGTTCATTCTTTTAATTCATAACAATACACACCGTAATCAAGAGTTGTACAAAATTAAACACACACACACACACACACATATATATATATACACGCACAGAGAAGCCATTACCTGTGGTGGGTTTAATAAGAAAGGGGTCGTCACCACCATCAATGATTGTGCGAATACGAGAGCTCAGAGAATCAACTGCCGCCACAATGTCGGAAAATGTGAAACATTCGTCGCCTTCGTACACCGGAGGATGCGACGACAGCGTTTTCTTCGCCAAAAACTCTTCAAATAACTTATCATCATACTCCGAAGCTGTATTTTTGCCTGCCGTGATGTAGATTCGGTGGAATTCTGCGGCGATTTTAGCTCCGCCATGAGCATGAATCACCGCAATTTTATTAGGGTTCTTCTTAGCTGCCTTGTAGAGCTCGTGAACTATGCAGCAGCAGCAAGAAGGGAGCTTCTTCTCTGTGGCTGTGCCGTTGGTCATCTCTGCTGCCGCCGGATGGAGAGAAATGTTGTTTTTGTTTTTATTTTGGTTTTTGTGAGGAAAATTCAAAATAGCCCTATTTTAGTGATTTTTTTTGTTTAAATTTTGATTAGGGGTGAAATATCATTAAAAATAATAATATACTCCCTCCGTCCCAAATTATCTGCTATTCTAGAGTTCCACATAGATATTAATATATGTGATAAAAATACTAAAATATCCTTATTAGTGAAAATATAAAAAAGGTGTTTAAAAAAAAGTGCATGAAATAGTATGTAGAGAGAGAAAGTATGAGTGCATTAAATAGATAAATAGTCTAAAGAGAGAGAAAGTATGAGTGCATATATATGTGTGGAGAGAGGAAGAGAGAGAAAGTATGAGTGCATAAAATAGACAAATAGTATGTAGAGAGAGAAAGTATTAGTGCATATATATGTGTGAAGAGAGGATGAGAGTAATGACTATCAATTATTAGGTAAAGGGACAAACTTGAAAAATAAAGGGAAAAATATATTGAAATTTTGAAAAAGCAGATATTATGGGACAAATTTTTTTTGCTAAAACAGCAGATAATTTGGGACAGAGGGAGTATTTTTTTACATAGAAGTACTGTAAGACCCCAACTTTTATAAATAAATATAAATTTTTTATAAATATTATTTTTTAATATTATGGAGTGAATTTGATATAATGTTATAGTTGTGGGTAATATTTATAAATTTTGTAAAGTATGCAAGTTGTTAGATAATATTCGATTGGTCGGGGAATATTCGTTTTAATAGGGAATATTCGTACGACGGCACAATCATTGGTGGACCCCACAACAGAATTATTGTCGAATTGAGAAAATGACAAAAATATCTTTTTATAAAATAACGTCGGAAGTTTTACCGTGAACTGTTGGAATACCTGATAGTTAAAATACAGTAATACGCGTTGTTGCACAGCAGCACACAGTATTGTAGAGTATTTTTGAATTATTGATTCTTACGTAAGAAGGCACTACTCAATAATTGTTAAAGTAATTACTGTTCAATATTTTATTTTATTGGTTCAATAATTGCTGCGTTGATATTTTATATTATTGTTGTTTCAATAATTGTCACTACACAGTATTTCTCATTATCAGATCAATAAATCATAGTATTTAAATAATATTATTAGATAGCATTATTGGTAATGTCTAGAAAGTTCTGTCAAGGAAAGGTTTGGTCACCAAATTGCGCGTATCGGAAAGCCCCCTCTTTCCTGGGAACGGCCTGGTTGTCATTATTGTGATTCTGTAATATTATTTGTGAATAATTAATTATTGATTTATATGATAAGAAAATATTTATTTTATGTAGACATAAATGATGGATAGGAAAATATTTTTTTAACGTGGTTATAAATGAAGGAATTAATGTTGAGGTGTTTATCAGTATTTTTGTCGGATAGAAAGTATTAAAAAATCAAATCGTTGTTCTTAAAGCTCTATTGCGTGAGCTATAATTTTAATCCGACCGTTGGATCGTTGTGATTTTTGGATATGTTATACATATATAAGTTGTGTATATGTCCACAAATTTTGAACCGTTAAAAATTAACGTATGATTTACTATGAATTTTTGAAGGTATTAAAAATCGTCCGTATGTGAATTTCGGGCATTTTGTTTTGGAATTTGAAAAAACTTTCTTCTCCAAAGTTGTAGATAATTAAATTTCCTATGGAAAGGACATGAAATTCAATTTTTTCTGATAAAAGAGCTATTTATTATGAATTGTTGAAATTTCAGAAATTAAAATATTTTATTAAAATTATGGGTGGGACCCACTTTTGTTTTTAAAACATGTGGGCTACTAATTTTGTTTTCCAAGATGGCATGCTGGTCTTGGATGGTTAGCATGCGTAGAATGAAAAAAAATTAATATATTATTTTATTAATTTAGTCTACTTTGGCGTTCTAACATTTTCCTATAAATAGGCGCTTAAGTTAGAATTGAAAAACACACCAGAATAAAAGAATTCTTCTTCTATAATCTTGAGTGTATTTCTTTAGAGTTTTAGAAAGTTTTGAGCGTAGAAAACAATGAAAGTTTTCTTCAAGAATATCCCCGCTATACCAGTTGGAATACTCTTCTTTTTAAGGTAATGGATGTTATTTTTGTTCAATATTCGCTTGAAAAAATATTTTCTTCCATACTCTGTAGTATGTAAGTAATATTATTTCGTTTCAGATTTTGAATTCTATACTCGTTTTGTTAAAGTTTTGGCTTCTATACTCCATGAAATTAGTAGAATATCTTTGATATTTGCGCTTCATCCAGTATTTTTTTATAAAAATATTATTATGAGTATTCTTGATAAGTTTTAACTTTTTTATACCGGAGTACTATTCACGGGATTACTATTCCCGAAGTACTATTCATGGGATACTATTCACTCGAGTACTATTCACCCGGAGTACTATTTATGATAAAAATTGATTCGTTTTCGGTCTAAATTATTTTTGGTACAATATTATTCTTGAATTTTACTCCACAAACCTGTATCATGTTGACAATTTTGACGTTATTGATTTTTGGATAAATTAAATTATAAATTTTTAAAAATTTATCCTTGAACTTGTTTTATTGAATTCTTATATCATTGTCATCATCCTCATGTTTATAATATGTTGAAAGTCATCTGTGCCCTGTAGTGCATAGATGGACTTAGTATGATTATGACCAGGAATTATTCGGTATAATCATGACCGTAATGTTACAAATGATGTGGTAAAAGTCCTCATTGGCCCGTAGTGCATTGATGGACAGTTGTTGGCATGATCATGACCATTGATGAATACACGAATATCCTTGGCCCGTAGTGCATGGATAATTTGTGGTCGTGATACCGTAGTGCAGGGATGATGTGGATTATTTATTAAGTTGAGTCTCAGCGATAAAAGTGATGAAAACCTTTTAAATCATAGAAGAAAGTAGATTTTATTCTCTACTTGACTCTTCTAATGGATTGCTTGTTCCGCTGCAGTTAAACTTGATGTTTGTTATAATTTATCAGTTTAACACTTTTGAAGGCTAACGATAAATTATTTTACATTATCTTAGTCATAATATTTCTTACTGGCTAGTTGAGCTCACCATTTTACTTTCATTGTTCTCTTCAGGAAATGAAAACGTAGCAGGGACTAGTCGGGGAACGGAGTGACGGTCCAAATGATAGCATTAGTAATACTCACTATTCTATGAAATAGTGTGATAATAAATGTATTGAGGACTTATTTTGAGTTTTAATACTGTCTAGACGACAATATTTGTATTGAAACTCACAGCTCATGTTGTATATTTAAGTTTGTATGTGCATTCTGTACCATGTATTTGACGACTCAGAATGGGTAATGTATACCTATTTTGGGGGCGTCACAAGTACAATTAAATATTTCTAATTAAAAAAGAGGCTACTATCACAAATAATTAAATTAAAATAGAGTAATTTATTCAACTTGGGGAATGGTCCCTGGCTAAGATGTGAGACTAGAACTAGGAGGGGAGAGACGGAAAATTCCTTAGCTAGTATGACCTACCTAAGTTTATTTGGTATTTAATTGGTCGGTCAGAGTATAGGGATAATATGTTGCATGTCAATTAACCCTTGTTTTGTGGCAGTATTTAAAAATGACATCCGAGAATATTGAGAATAGCAATGGAGCACAGGAGACCGTTGAGTCACCATAGATCAATACCCAGGATAATGTGCAACAGGAAGACAATAATCCTCAGTTAAACAACAACGATCAAATGATGAACGATAGAATGTTCAGAGGCTTTATGCAATTCATGCAACATCAGGCGAGAGCGGCTCCTGTCCAAAATATAGGTAGAAATACTAGAAACTCTCGGACGGTCATCGCTAAACAGTTTAAGGAGCTGGGACCACCGGAGTTTTTTGGAGAGCCAAAACCATTTAAGGCGGAGACGTGGATAAAGCAGATCAACAAGATATTTGATATCTTGGGATGCTCCGAGGAGCAAAAGATTCCCTTTGCCACCTTTATATTGCGTGCAGAGGCAGATTACTGGTGGGAATCTGTAAAGCGTACTCAACCTGCCGCACTGAAGATGTTTTGGGAGAAGTTCCAAGAACTGTTCAACGACAAATACTTTTCCAAAAGTATTCGTCACATGAAAGAGGTAGAGTTTATTAAACTGAAGCAAAACAACATGACCGTGTCATAGTACGAAGCCAAGTTTGCTGAGTTGTCCCGGTTTGCGTCCCACTTAGTTGATAACGAGGAGAGAATGACACGGATGTTTTTAAGAGGTTTGAAACCTGAGATACGCCAATACTTAATTTCTCACAAACTGTGTTTGTATTCAGATGTTGCAAATAGGGCTCAATTATTGGAGCGCGATAACGAGTCAACCCAACCAAAAGAGAGCAGCCGGCAAAATGATAATACTAGTGGTAGCAGTCATCGAAGCGGTGACAACAAACGTGGAGGGAATCAACATGCCAGAAATGGTAACCACTTCGGTGGTAATCATGGCCAAGACAATAAGAGTGGATATTTTAAGAAGAGGAGATTCAACAATGATGGAAAAACGTCAACACCAACACCCGTTGTTAAGGAAGGAGAACGACTACCTATCATATGCTTCAAATGCAGAGGGGAGGGACACATCAGTCCAAACTGCGCGATGCAGTCCAAAGCGTGTTATAATTGTGAAAAAGAAGGTCACCTAGCCCGATTTTGTCGTGCACCGAAGACAAGTCCAGCTGGGATGGAGGCACCAAAGGCCGTCCCAAAAAAGTCAAAGCCGGTAGTTCAAGGGAGAGCATTTATCGTGACCTCCTAGAAAGCAAGGAACCCGAACGAGGTCATCACGGGTAAGCTTATCATAAACTCTAGCGAAGTCTATACCTTATTTGATACCGGTTCTACCCATTCTTTTATTTCTCCTACTTGCGCTCAACGTTTAAATTTGACTCCGGAGAAATTAGACTTTGACTTATCTGTTGAAACTCCGTTGGGAGAAACCTTCATTACATCCACTGTTTATAAGTCTTGTTTGGTTCAAATCGGTACCCTCACATTACCTGTCGATCTTATTTCATTGAAAATACTTGCATTTGACGTAATTCTAGGGATTGATTGGTTAACTACTCATCATGCAAAAATTGATTGTTTTCGTAAGGTTGTTAACTTTCATATTCCTAACCAACCTATTATACGAATTCAAGCAACCAAACCATTAAAATCAATCACTGTCATTTCAAGCCATAAAGCTATTCATTTATTGAAAAACGGATGTCAAGCTTTCTTAGGTCATGTCACGGATTTAAATAAAAATACGTCAGTTTTGAATGATATTTCTATTGTTAATAAATTTTCTGACGTATTCCCTGAAGAACTTCCTGGCCTACCCCCAGAGCGAGAAATTGAATTTTGTATTGACCTTGAACCTGGTACAAAACTCATTTCCAAAGCCCCATATCGAATGGCTCCTATTGAACTTCAGGAGTTAAAGACCCAATTACAGGAATTATTAGACATCGGTTTCATTCATCCTAATACATCTCCTTAGGGTGCTCATATTCTATTCGTGAAGAAGAAAGATGGGAGTATGCGACTTTGTATTGATTATCGGGAGTTGAATCATGTCACTATCAAAAATAGATTTCCATTGCCACATATTGATGACATGTTTGACCAGTTGCAAGGCGCTAAATTCTTTTCAAAGATCGATCTTCGTTCTGGATATCATCAGTTAAAGGTTAGAACCGATGACATTCCAAAGACGGCTTTCAGAACTCGGTACGAGTATTATGAATTCCTAGTCATGTATTTTGAATTGACTAATGCTCCTGCTGCCTTCATGGATATGATGAATCGAGTATTCAAGGAATATTTGGATCACTTTGTGGTCGTCTTTATTGATGACATTCTCATATATTCCAAAAATCGTGAAGATCATGAGCAACACTTGAGGCTGATACTCCAAAAGCTTCATGAAAACAAGCTTTATGCCAAGTTGAAGAAATGCGAGTTCTGGCTTGCGGAAGTAGCATTCCTTGGACACGTAGTATCAAGTCATGGAATATTTGTTGACCCGACAAAGATTGAAGCTATTCAAAGCTGGGAGCAACCTAAATCAGTGACCAAAGTACGTAGCTTTCTTGGCTTAGCTGGTTATTATCGGAGATTCGTAGAAGGGTTTTCTCGAATCGCTACTCCATTAACTCAGCTGACTCGGAAAGATACAAAATTTGGTTGGAGCGTGGAATGTGAGAAGAGTTTTCAAGAACTCAAGAGGAGACTCATTTCAGCACCTGTTCTGACAATACCATCTGACTCGGAGGGATTTGTCATCTATAGTGATGCTTCGGGCAAAGGGTTAGGATGTGTTCTCATGCAACATGGAAAAGTCATAGCCTATGCTTCTCGGCAACTCAAAGAATATGAGAGGAATTATCCTACTCATGATCTAGAATTGGCAGCAGTTGTCTTCGCACTTAAAATTTGGAGGCATTACTTGTATGGGGAGAAAGTGGAGATCTTTACGGATCATAAAAGCCTCAAATATTTCTTCACTCAAAAGGAACTCAACATGCGGCAACGATGTTGGCTTGAACTGTTGAAAGATTATGATCATACTATTCAATACCATCCTGAAAAAGCGAACGTAGTAGCTGACACATTGAGTAGAAGATCATATGCGGGTACAAGTGCGATATTGTCAATGCAAAGGCCCATTTTGTATGACTTGCAAAGGATGGAGATAGAGTTAAAGACTCCAAGGACCCATGTGATGATGACAAATATACTAGTAGAACCGACTTTAATCGATAAAGTTAAAGCTGCTCAAGCTACAGACCTGGAGATGATGCGTATGAGGAAGAAAGTGCAAAAAGGTGCTATGCCGGAAGCAAGAATCGATGAAGAAGGAATACTTCGAGTCAACTCCAGACTTTGTGTTCCTAACGACCCTGATTTAAAGTATAAAATCATGATGGAGGCGCACAACACACCGTTTGCAATCCATCCTGGGAGTACCAAAATATATCATGATCTTCAACATACGTTTTGGTGGAGCAATATGAAGAGAGAGATCGCGAAGTTTATCTCAAGGTGTCTAACTTGTCAACGAGTCAAAGCGGAGCATCAAGTACCAAAAAGTCCATTGCAACCACTTGAAATTCCAGAATGGAAGTGAGAGCATATTACCATGGATTTCGTTACCGGTTTTCCCAAGGTTTCTCAAGGCATTGATGCAATTTGGGTCATTGTTGATAGATTGACCAAGTCGGCTCATTTCTTACCTATACGAGAAACTTATACATTTGAATGTCTTGCTCATATGTACATAAACGAGATTGTAAGATTGCATGGTATGCCAGTATAGACCTAGCAAAGATGGCCCAGGCCCGTGGGCCGGGCCGGCCCGTCCGCCAAAAACCGGGATTTGGGCCGTAGGTTTTTAGCCCGCCAAAACCCGGGCCTTTTTGGCCTGACCCGTTTTTAGCCCGGCCCGTGGAGGCCCAGCCCGCGAGCGCCCGACCCGCCCAAGTGGCCCATGAATTTATTTTTTTTTAAAAAAATAAAATAAAATATTACTACTTGTGGGTTGTGAGGCTTGAACACAAGACTTGTAAATAAATAAATTAGAGTTCAAACCAACTAAGCTACAACAACTATTTATTTTTAATGCAATCTTCAATATATTTTAACTATAATTAAAAATTATAATTAAGATATGTAGTTAATGTAGGTAATTAATTAATAATACTAATTTATAATACTATTAAAATTTTAATTGATTGAGATATGTAGTTAATAATTTCAAAGTATAAAACTATTAAACTAACAAATAACAATTATTAGTTTAAGTTAGATAATATAATTATAAAAATTTAAAATTATCTATATATTAGTATTAATTACAGTATTTATTATTTTTAAAAGTAAAATAAATTATATTAATTTTAAAGAATCAAATTTGATTATATACTTTGAATTACTAACAATATATAATTCGAATCAACCACTAATTTTTTAGATTGCAAGTCCAAAATTTGTACACAATAATATAGATAATTTTATCCCTTAATTATGCAATCCCCCTACTTATTATAGTACATTTGGAAAGTAAATCAATCATTATCCCTTAATTATACATTCCCCCTACTTATTTGGAAAGTAAATCAATCATTATCCCAAATCATGCCTTTAGAATAATATCTAAAATTATAATACTATTAAAATTTTAATTGATTGAGATATGTAGTTAATTTAAGTAATTAGAATTATTGTTTATTATAAATTATTTTATTATTTTTAATATTTATTATTATTACTATTTTTGGTGTATCAAGATTTTGTAAAAAAAATAATAGGAAAAAGCCCGCGGCCCGGCCCGCCCAACTCGGGCCACGGGCCTAACAAATCTGGCCCGTCAAAACCCGGGCCTTTTCTGCCCGGCCCGCCTGTTTGCCAGGTCTACCAGTATCCATAGTTTCTGATCGATACCTAAGATTCACTTCAAGATTTTGGGTTAGTTTGCAAAAAGCTATGGGCACGAATTTACGATTTAGTTCAACTTATCATCCTCAAACGGACGGGCAATCAGAGAGGACTATTCAAACTTTTGAAGATCTATTAAGACTCTGTGTCCTTGACTTCAAGGGAAGTTGGGACAAGTTCTTACCATTGGTGGAGTTTTCCTACAACAACAGTTATCAAGCAAGTATTGGTATGGCTCCATTCGAGGCGTTGTATGGGAGAAAGTGACGTTCTCCAGTATGCTGGGATGAAGTGGGTGAAGCAACGTTGTTGAGACCGGAGTTGGTACGTATGACTACGAAAAAGATTCAAACGATCCGACAACGTATAAAAACCTCACAAGATCGACAAAAGAGTTATGCTCATCTTCATCGAAAGGACGTGAAATTCGATATTGGAGAACATGTGTTGTTACGTGTTGCTCCATGGAAAGGAGTTACGAGATTTAGAAAGAGAGAAAATCTCAATTCTCGATTCATTGGCCCATTTTTAATCCTCGAACGAGTAGGAACTGTGGCCTATAGACTCGCCTTACCGCCAAGTATGTCTCGTGTTCATAACGTTTTTCACATATCTATGTTATGTAAATATGTGAAAGACCCGAACCACATTATTGAGTTAGAACCGGACGAAATAGCGGAAGATTTAACGTATGAAGAGGTTCTTGTTAAAATCTTGGATAAGAATGATCATATTTTACGCTCCAAGGTTATACCTCAAGTCAAGATTTTGTGGAGAAACCACGATGTTGAGGAAATGACGTGGGAGTTAGAATCTGAAATGAAAGCAAGGTATCCTTACCTTTTCGACATACCAGGTACGTACCCTAATTTCGAGGGCGAAATTTCATAAGAATGGGAGGTTGTAAAATCCCAACTTTTATGAATAAAGATGAATTTTCTATAAATATCATTTTTGAATATTTTGGAGTGAATTTGATATAATGTTATAGTTGTGGGTAATATTTATAAATTTTGCAAAGTACGCAAGTTGTTAGATAATATTCGATTGGTCGGGGAATAATCGTTTTAACAGGGAATATTTGTACAACGGCACAATCATTGGTGGACCCCACAACGGAATTATTGTCGGATTGAGAAAATGACAAAAATATCTTTTTATAAAATAACGGTGGAAGTTTTACCGTTAAATGCTTGTGACGCCCCCAAAATAGGTATACATCACCCATCTTGAGTCGCCAAATACATGGTACAAAAGTCAAATACAACATAATAATACAAATGTTATGTAGAATACGACAATACATAACTGAGAGTTTTAATAAGAATATTGTCATCTAGACAATATCCACACTCAATGGAGTCCTCATTACATTTATTGTCACACTATTTAACATAATAGTGAGGACTACTAATACTATAATCTGGACCGTCACTCCGTTCTCCGACTAAACCCGGCTATGTTCTCATTTTCTGAAGAGAACAGTGAAAGAAAGGGTGAGCTCAACTAGCCCAGTAAGAAATATTATGACTAAGATAATGCAGAATAATTTATCGTTAGCCTATAACAGTGTTAAACTGATAAAATATAACAAACATCAAGTTTAACTGCAGCAGAACAAGCAATTGATTAGAAGAGTCAAGTAGAGAATAAAATCTGCTATCTTCTATGATTTAAAAGGTTTTTTATTATTTTTATCGCTGAGACTCAGCTTAATAAATAATCCACATCATCCCTGCACTACGGCCAAGGATATTCATGTATTCATCAGTGGTCATGATCATGCCAACAACTGTCCATTAATGCACTACGGCAAATGATAACTTTTACCACATCATTTGTAACATTACGGTCATGATTATACCGAATAATCTCTGGTCATAATTATACCAAGTCCATATATGCATTACAGGCCACAGATGACTTTCAACATAATATAAACATGAGAATGATGACAATGATATAAGAATTCAATAAAACAAGTTCAAGAATTAATTTATCCAGGAACCAATAACGTCCAAATTGTCAACATGATACGGCTTTGTGGGGTAAAACTAAAAAATGCTCAGAAGAATATTTTCATGAAAAAAATACTGGATGAATCGTAAATGTCAAGGATATTCCACTAATTTCATGGAGTATACAAGCCAAAACTTAAACCATCTGAGTACAATAAAGAATGGAATAACAAAAGAAATCACCATGCATGCGATAGACCGCACAGACAGGTTATTCTAACAGAATAATAAATAACGGAACCAGGTCATGCGTAAACGCACAGACAGGATATTCTAACAGAATAATAAATAATGGAACTAGGTCATGCGTAAAGCACATACATGATGTTCCAACAGAATGATAAATAATAGAACCAGGTCATGCGTAAAGCACAGACATGATGTTCCAACAGAATGATAAAGAATGGAATAATAGAAGAATTTCACCAAGTATAGGGTAGTCCGCGTATACAGGTTATTCCAACAGAATAATAAAGAATGGAATAACAGAAGTTTTCTTCGTGAATACAAAAAAAAATAATACCCCTTACCTTAGAAGAAACTGGATATAGGATTAGTGAAGTAGTAGAATACTTTTCTTCTTTCTCTCTATAGTTTCTATATCTAGAGTTTCAGTGAATTCGTAAGAAATAATGAAGGAATGAGCTTCTATTTATAGGAGAATGGACTGAATAGTAACTAATTCATGAACGATCCAGATTGATTTACTTTTAAACGGACGGTCCATATTGATTTACTATACAATATTAATAAAATATAATATAATCTATTTATAATCTAATAAAACGAATAACTTTACAAAAATATTCTGTTTTATATAAAAAAATTTACTATACAAATACTATGCAGGCACTATGTGTGACGCCCCCAAAATAGGTCCATTCCATCCAACCCATTCTGAGTCGCCAAATACATGGTACAGAAAACAACTACAACTTTATTACAACAATTATCGTGCAAAATACAACAACACATACGCTGTGAGTTTGGATACAAATATATACCAAATGTGACTCATGTTCCAACTGTGGACATCACCTCACAATGACACCTTACATAAAGGTATATTCAAAAACTGTTTTAGAAATTAGAATATTTGGGAAGTGCTCAAGGAAACCTTCGTACATGGGAGGCCACACGTCTAGGTTATGATAGATATCATATGGCCACAGAATTATCCTTGGTTGACCCAATAGACCCCAAAGAAAAACGAGAAGGTTACTATCATATTCTTCCCAATGGTGAGTCTTCTCTTGACTTATCATTATCTCCACTGTCTCTAATTGAGAATTATACTTCAAACAAATACCAAGATTATATAGGTAGTGCTTGTAGATATACTCGGAAAGCGGATGTGCACAATCATGTCTTATGATGACACGAGGTTGTATGTCGTTAGACATCTTGTATGATAGTGGCAAAACACCCTTCCAACGTTGGGTTAGCCTCACCCTATTTTCTTCACCAAATATAACTACTAAATGATGACCACCATTCTATTCCCTTGTTACCCTCGCTCGACCCAGCTACACTCTTATTACCTGAAAAGGAATTGTGAAGCAAAAGGGTGAGCACAACTAGCTCAGTAAAGAATATCATGACTAAAGATAAATAAATTATCAATAGCCTTCAACAGTAATAAATCAGAGATTTAGAACATATGGTAGATGATAAAACTTTTCAACCATAGTTGCAGCGGAACGAGCAATCCATTAGAAGAGTCAAATAGACTATAAAGTCTATTATCTTCTCCATGTTAAAAATCCACCAACAATGTTTTATCCCTGTAACTTCAATCAACAGTTTTGGTCCACAATCATATAAATAACTCATAATCATAATTGTAGTTCTAAATTCCTCTTCTCATCCAGGACGATGATAATTTTCATCACCTATCTTTACCTGAAACATCAAAGATCATGGTTACACCAAATCACATTTCCTGTTCATAATCATACTAATAACTTCATCTTTGCACTACGTCCAAAGATATTCATTTGTATCACCAGTTGGTCATGTTCATCTCAACATCTGTTCATCTTTGCACTACTGGCCAAAGATATTCAACAACATGTCATCTTTGCACTACGGGTCAAAGATATTCATCAACAATTCATCTTTGCACTACAGGCCAAAGACATTCATCAATATTTTATCTTTGCACTACAGGCCAAAGATATTAATATCTCAAAGAAATATATAATCATTTCAGAATTTATATAAACAATAATTATAACCATGTTGATCAATTCACCTTTGCACTTAAGCTAAAGATATTCACTTATAAATTCAATGGTCATGATCATACCAGTCACAATTCAACTTTGCACTACAGGCCAAAGAGAACCCTAGTCATGATCATACCAATAATCTACCCATCTTTACACTCTAGTGAAAGAGAATTTCAACATCAGGGTTATAAAAATGTTATATATGATAATAAAATCAATATAATCAATACATAGTTTTAATCTCAAGAGTAATATTCATAACTCAACTATAATTTGGTTAGAAAAAGAAACCAATTTTTATCGTGAATAGTAACTCGTGAATAGTAACTCATGAATAGTAACTCGTGAATAGTAACTCATAAATAGTAAACTCGACACAAAAAGGTAGAAATTCCACAATAAAATCCATACCAGTATTTTGGTATAATGATATTGAAAGAATAATATTTCTTAAGCTTATAAACAATTTATTTAAATTGTTTACACTTTACTAAATAATGCATTTAATCATTCTAAAATACCAAACTCATAAGATTTTATCACCAATAATCAAAACCCTCATCAAAAATCTGCATATACCTCATATAGGATTCTCAAGTCATAAAATCCTATTTTCCAATTTTCTTACTTCACATAACATATTTAATTCATTTACTCATAACTAGTCTATTTTCATGAAAAATACCAACTCAGTTCCAAAAATATTTCTTTTCTGGGATTTAGCATAATATAGTCCCATATTGAACATATATTTTTCTCAGAATTTTTAAAACTCATTTACTATTTTTCATATGGCCAAAATCACCGAATATTTAGACATTTATCAAAAATTGTACTTTTGTCCAAAAATTCTGAAATTTACAGAGTATACTTCTATCATACACATGTACTCCAAATAAAAATTTTATCAATTTTGGAGTTTACCACAAGGAATTATAAGCTGTTACTTTTAAAATAGTCTTTTCTCATAAAATTCATAACTCTCAATCTATACATCCAAAAATCACCATTTTTTGACACAATCAAGAAAACTCATCAAAATATCATTTCAAATTTTTCCAGAATTTTTGAAGTTCAGAAAAATTACGAAACTGAAAATCATAACAACCCTTAAAATCCCTTACTATCCCTTACTATCCCTTACTATCCCTTACCTCAAAAGAGCAGTACTTCTGACTGGATATCGGATATGATGCTGAAGAAAACTTGCACTGATGAATAGCAACTCACCAAGTATCTAAAAACTCACAAAATATGCTTCATAATATAGAGAGAGAAAGAGAGAAAGCTTATGTTTCTGGTGTGATTTTCAATTCTAACTTAGCCCTCTATTTATAGGAAAATTTTGGTAGGTTTGACCTGCAACCTGATGGCTTTACCTGCTACTATTCCCACCCACCACATTTGAAATATAATTCAGCACATTTCTTCACCAACCACAAGTGGGGCCCACCAATTCTAGAATTTTCCACCAAAATGATAAACTCCGAAAATTCAACAATTTCTGAACCAGTCATCTCATAAAATTCATAATAAATCATACGTTCATTTTTAACGGTTCAAAATTTGTGGACATATACTCAACTTATATATGTATAACATATCCAAAAATTACCACGATCCAACGGTCGGATTAAAAATTATAACCCCCGCAAAATATCTCAAAAACCCTGATTTTTAATACCTCCATTCCGACAAAAATACGGATAAAAATCTCAACATTAACTCCTTCATTTTTTAACCACAAAAATATATCCCTCATTTATATCCACATAAAATAAATATTTTCTTATCATATGAATCAATAATTAATTATTCAGAAATAATATTATAGAATCACATTTATGACAACCAGGCCGTTCCCAGGAAAGAGGGGGCTTTCCAATAAGGATTTCTCCTTACTAGCGCGCAATTAGATGACCAAACCTCTCCTTAGACAGAACTTTCTAGACATTGGCAATAATGCTATCGACAACAAGTTTTAGATCAACAACTGCAGCGGAAACAACAAACCATTAGAAGAGTCAAGTAGAGAAAGAATTCTACTATCTTCTAAGATTTAAAAGTCCATCATCAATATTTTATCCCTGTAACATCAATTAATAATCATCTTTATCTAAATATTCATCTTTGCACTACAGGCCAAAGATATTCATTTGTATCACCTGTCAGTCATGTTCATCTCAACATCTGTTCATCTTTGCACTACAGGCCAAAGATATTCATCAAGTAATCATACATCTTTGCACTACAGGCCAAAGATATTCAGTAATATCATCATTTAGGACTGAGGATGATGAAAAATATCTTAAAGAGAACGAATCCAGTGAGACAGAAGGACAAATAGTAGGAATTCGTATAACAGTTTATCCAAGATCAATAATACTTCATAATAATCAATTGTGAAGCAGAATTCAAAAATAAAGATCAAAACATGGATACAATCAAAGATAGTAACCATAATAGACATCTTGGACAAAAAGGGAAAATTTTATTTTTCGGTGAATAGTGCCGTATTCGTGAATAGTACCGTATACGTGAATAGTGTCGTATACGTGAATAGTAACCCCGACACAAAAAGTTCCAAATTTGATAAAAACTCATATCAATATTTCAGCATAATGATATTGAAGAAAATAATATCATTTAAGAAGAAAATAATATCACTTACCTCAAGATATCAGTACTTCTGGTCGGAATACCGGTATAAGGCTGAAAGAAACTTGCTCTGATGAATAGAAACTCTCAAAGTATCTAAATACTCACAAAATACACTCAATAATCTAGAGAGAGAAAGAGAAAAAACTTGTTTCTGGTGTGATTTTTAATTTTAACTTAGCCCTCTATTTATAAAAAAATGTTAGCACGCCGAAGCAGACTTAACCTGCAACCTGATGGCTTTACCTGCTACTATTCAAGCCTACCACATTTGAATAAAAATCTCAGCATATTTCTTCACCAACCAAGAATGGGGCCCACTAATTATAGAATTTTCCACCAAAATGATAAACTCCAAAAATTCAACAATTCCTGAACCAGTCATCTCGTAAAATTCATAATAAATCATACGTTCAGTTTTAACGGTTCAAAATTTGTGGACATATACTCAACTTATATATGTATAACATATCCAAAAATTACCACGATCCAACGGTCGGATTAAAAATTATAACCCCCGCAAAATATCTCAAAAATCTTAATTTTTAATACCTCCATTCCGATAAAAATACTGATAAAAATCTCAACATTAACTCCTTCATTTTTAACCACAAAAATATATCCCTCATTTATATCCACATAAAATAAATATTTCCTTATCATATGAATCAATAATTAATTATTCACAAATAATATTACAGAATCACATTTATGACAACCAGACCGTTCCCAGGAAAGAGAGGGCTTTCCAATAAGGATTTCTCCTTATTGACGCGCAATTAGATGACCAAACCTCTCCTTAGACAGAACTTTTTAGACATTGCCAATAATGTTATCTAATAATATTATTCAAATAATATGAATTATTGATCGGATAATGGGAAATACTGTGTAGTGACAATTATTGAAACAACAGTAATATAAAATATCAACGCAACAATTATTGAATCAATAAAATAAAATACTGAACAGTAATTACTGTAACAATTATTGAGTAGTGCCTTCTTACGTAAGAATCAATAATTGGTGCAATACAGTGTGCTACTGTGCAACAACGTGTATTACTGTGTTTTAACCACCGGGTATTCCAACAGTATTAACGGTAACAACTACGCCGTTATTTATAAACAACTTATACTTGTCGTTTTCTTCATCCAATCGCTTTCCGTTATGGGGCCCACAAAAGACTGCGCCGTCGTACGAATATTCCCCGACAGGAAGAATATTCCATGATCAAACGAATATTTTCCGACAACAATGAATATTTTATAATCACCTGCTTATTTGAAATATTTGCGCATTTTACCCATAACTAACCTCATTAATCAATTTAACTCTTACTATTTTAAAATAATAAATAGAGGGAATTTAAATTTCATTTATTAATAATTTGGGGTCTTACAATAAAAGTATTCTGTTTTATATAAAAAGATTTTACTATACAAAATACTATGCATAATAGAATATAATATATTCTATTTATAGTCTAATAAAATAGATAACTTTATAAAAGTATTTTGTTTTATATAAAAAGTTTTTCTGTTTTATTACATAATAATACTAATAAAATAAAATTTATCACCATTATTATAATTCACCATATTAATCGACCAGGTCGTTCCCAGGAAAGAGAGGGCTTTCCAATAAGAATTTCTCCCTATTGGCGCGCAATTAGGTGACCAAACCTTTCCTTGACAGAACTTCTAGACATCGTTAATATTGTAAATAATAATATTAATAACTTTATCATCTCAATTATTGATTTAATAACATATAAAATATTGACAATAATTGAATCAAATAACGTGAGATATTATGCAGCAATTACTGTAGCAATAGTTAAACAAAGCTGAGTGACTTTTCACGTAAGCATCAATAATCAATACCGTGTGCTACTATACAACCACGCGTATTATTGTACTTTTAACACCGGGTCTTTCAACAGTTAACGGTAAAACTTTTGCCATTATTTTCATAAAGTATTTTTGTCGTTTTCTCAATCTGACAATAATTTCGTTGTGGGGTTCACTAATGATTGTGCCTTTGTACGAATATTCCTGTTATAACGAATTTTTCCCGACCAATCGAATATTATATAACAACTTGCGTACTTTGTAAAATTTATAAATATTACCCACAACTATAACATTATATCAAATTCACTCCATAATATTCAAAAATGATATTTATAGACAATTCATCTTTATTCATAAAAGTTGGGGTCTTACAACCTCCCCTTCTTATGAAATTTCGCCCTCGAAATTAGGGTACATACCTGATATATCGAAGAGGTAAGGATACCTTGAATTCATTTCAGATTCTAACTCCCAGGTTATTTTCTCAACATCGTGGTTCCTCCACAAAACTTTGACTTGAGGTATAACCTTGGAGCATAGAACATGATCCTTCTTATCCAAGATTTTAATAGGAACCTCTTCATACATTAAATTTTCCGCTATTTCGTCCGGTTCTAACTCAATAATGTGGTGCGGGTCTTTCACATATTTACGTAACATAGATATGTAAAAAATGTTATGAACACGAGACATACTTGGTGATAAAGCGAGTCTATAGGCCACAGTTCCTACTCGATCGAGGATTAAAAATAGGTCAATGAATCGAGAATTGAGCTTTCCTCTCTTTCCAAATCTCGTAACTCCTTTCCATGGAGCAACCCGTAACAACACATGATCTCCAATATCGAATTCCACGTCCTTTCGATGAAGATCAACATAACTCTTTTGTCGATCTTGTGAGGTTTTTATACGTTGTCGGATCATTTGAATCATTTCTGTAGTTATACGTACCAACTCCGGTCCCAACAACGTTGCTTCACCCACCTCATCCCAGCATACTGGAGAACGACACTTTATTCCATACAACGCTTCAAATGGAGCCATGCCAATACTTGCTTGATAACTGTTGTTGTAGGAAAACTCCACCAATGGTAAGAATTTATCCCAACTTCCCTTGAAGTCAAGGACACAGAGTCTTAATAAATCTTCAAAAGTTTGAATAGTCCTCTCCGACTGCCCATCCGTCTGAGGATGATATGACGAGCTAAATCGTAATTTCGTGCCCATAGCTTTCTACAACTAACCCAAAATCGTGAAGTGAATCTTGGGTCTCGATCAAAAATGATGGATACTGGCATACCATGCAGTCTTATAATCTCATTTATGTACATACGAGCAAGACGTTCAAGTGTATAAGTTTCTTGTATAGGTAAGAAATGAGCCGACTTGGTCAATCTATCAACAATGACCCAAATCGCATCTATACCTTGAGAAACTTTGGGAAGACCGGTAACGAAATCCATGGTAATGTGCTCTCACTTCCATTCTGGAATTTTAAGTGGTTGCAATGGACCTTTTGGTACTTGATGCTCCGCCTTGACTCGTTGACAAGTTAGACACCTTGAGATAGACCCCACGATCTCTCTCTTCATATTGCTCCACCAAACTGTATGTCGAAGATCATGATACATTTTGGTACTCCCAGGATAGATTACAAACGGTGTGTTGTGCGCCTCCATCATGATTTTATACTTTAAATCAGAGTCGTTAGGAACACAAAGTCTGGAGTTGACTCAAAGTATTCCTTTCTCATCAATTCTTGCTTCCGGCATAGCACATTCTTGTACTTTCTTCCTCATACGCATTAGTTCTAGGTCTGTAACTTGAGAATCTTTAACTTTATCGATTAAAGTCGGTTCTACTCGTATATTCGCCATCATCACATGGGCCCCCGGAGTCTTTAACTCTACTCCATCCTTTGCAAGTCACACAAAATGGGCCTTTACATTGACAATATCGCACTTGTACCCACATATGATCTTCTACTCAATGCGTCAACTACCACGTTCGCTTTTCCAGGATGGTATTGGAGGGTATGATCATAATCTTTCAACAGTTCAAGCCAACGTCGTTGCCGCATGTTAAGTTCCTTTTGGGTGAAGAAATATTTGAGGCTTTTATGATCCGTAAAGATCTCCACTTTCTCTCCATACAGGTAATGCCTCCAAATTTTAAGTGCAAAGACAACAGTTGCCAACTCTAGATCATGAGTAGAATAATTCCTCTTATAGTCTTTAAGCTGTCGAGGCTATGACTTTCCCATGTTGCATGAGAACACATCCTAACCCTTTGCCTGAAGTATCACTATAGATGACAAATCCCTCCAAGCCAGATAGTATGGTCAGAACATGTGCTGAAATGAGTCTTCTCTTGAGTTCATGAAAACTCTTCTCACATTCCTCGCTTCAACCGAATTTTGTATCTTTTCGAGTCAGTTGAGTTAATGGAGTAGCGATTCGAGAAAATTCTTCCACGAATCTCCGATAATAACCAGCTAATCCGAGAAAGCTACGTACTTCGGTCACTGATTTAGGTTGCTCCCAGCTTTGAATAGCTTCAATCTTTGTCGGGTCAACAAATATTCCATGACTTGATACTACGTGCCCAAGGAATGCTACTTTCTCAAGCCAGAACTCGCATTTCTTCAACTTGGCATAAAACTTATTTTCACGAAGCTTTTGGAGTATCAGCCTCAAGTGTTGCTCATGATCTTCACGGCTTTTAGAATATATGAGGATGTCATCAATAAAGACGACTACAAAGTGATCCAAATATTCCTTGAATTCTCGGTTCATCATATCCATGAAGGCAGCAGGAGCATTAGTCAATCCAAAAGACATGACTAAGAATTCATAATGCCCGTACCGAGTTTTGAAGGTAGTCTTTGGAATATCCTCAGTTCTAACCTTCAGCTGATGATATCCAGAACGAAGACCGATCTTTGAAAAGAATTGTGTTCCTTGTAAATGGTCAAACAGGTCATCAATGCGAGGCAAAGGGTACTTATTTTTGATGGTGACATGATTCAACTCCCGATAATCAATACAAAGTCGCATACTTCCATCTTTCTTCTTCACGAATAGAACAGGAGCACCCCAAAGAGAAGTACTAGGTCAAATGAAATCGATGTCTAACAATTCCTGCGATTGGGTCTTTAACTCCTGAAGTTCAATAGGAGCCATCCGATATGGGGCTTTGGAAATGAGTTTTGTACCGGGTTCAAGGTCGATACAAAATTCAATTTCACGCTCTGGGGGCAGGCCAGGAAGTTCTTCAGGGAATACGTCAGGAAATTTATTAACAATAAAAATATCATTCAAAACTGACGTATTTTTGTTTAGATTTATGACATGAGCTAAGAAAGCTTGACATCCGTTTTTTAATAAACGAACAGCTTTATGGCTTGAGATGACCATGATTGATTTTAATGGTTTGGTCGCTTGAATTCGCGTAATAGGTTGATTAGGAATATGAAAGCTAACAACCTTACGAAAATAATCAATTTTAGCATGATGAGTAGTTAACCAATCAATCCCTAGAATCACATCAAATACAACTATTTTCAATGAAATAAGATCGACAGGTAATGTGAGGGTACCGATTTGAACCAAACAAGACTTATAAACAGTGGATGTAATGAAGGTTTCTCCCAACGGAGTTTCAACAGATAAGTCAAAGTCTAATTTCTCCGGAGTCAAATTTAATCGTTGAGCGCAAGTAGGAGAAATAAAAGAATGGGTAGAACCGGTATCAAATAAGGTATAGACTTCGCTAGAGTTTATGATAAACTTACCCGTGATGACCTTGTTCGGGTTCCTTGCTTTCTGGGAGGTCACAACAAACGCTCTCCCTTAAACTACTGGTTTTGACTTGTCTGGGACGGTATTTTGTGTCACCGTTCCAACTGGACTTGTCTTCGGTGCACAATAAAATCGGGCTAGGTGACCTTCTCTTCCACAATTATAACACCCTTCGGATGGCATCGCGCAGTTTGGACTGATATGTCCCTCCCCTCCGCAATTGAAGCATATGATAGGTGGTCGTTCTCCTTCCTTAACAACGGGTGTTGGTGCTGACATCTTTTCATTATTGTTGAATCTCCTCTTCTTAAAATGTCCACTTTTATTGCCTTGACCATGATTACCACAAAAGTGGTTACCATTTCTGGCATGTTGATTCCCTCCACGTTTGTTGTCACCGCTTCGATGACTGTTATCACTGGTATTTTCATTCTGCCGGCTGCTTTCTCTTGGTTGTGTTGACTCGTTATCGCGCTCTAATAACTGAGCCCTATTTACAACATCTGAATACAAACACAGTTTATGAGAAATAAGATATTGACGTATCTCCGGTTTCAAACCTCTTAAAAACATCCGCGTCATTCTCTCCTCATTATCAACCAAGTGGGACGCAAACTGGGATAACTCGACAAACTTACCTTTGTACTGTGACACGGTCATATTATTCTGCTCTAACTTGATGAACTCTACCTCCTTCATATGACAAATACTTTCGGGAAAGTACTTGTCATTGAACAGTTCTTGAAATTTCTCCCAAGACATCTTCAATGCGGCAGGTTGAGTACGCTTTACCGATTCTCACCAGTAATCTGCCTCTCCTCGCAACATAAAGGTGGCAAAAGGAACCTTTTGCTCCTCGGTGCATCCCAAGACATCAATTATCTTAGTGATTTGATTGATCCACATTTCCGCCTTAAGTGGTTTAGGCTCTCCAATAAACTCCGGTGGTCCCAACTCCTTGAACTGCTTAGCGATGACCGCCCGAGAGTTTTCAGTGTTTTCACCTACATTTTGGACAGAAGCCGCTCTCGCCTGATGTTGCATGAATTGTATAAAGCCTCTGAACATTTTATCATTCATCATTTGGTCAGTGTTGTTGTTTGCATGAGGATTGTCGCCTTCCTGATGCACATTATCCTGATTATTGATATGTGAAACCTCAACGATCTCCTGTGCTCCACTGCTATTCTCAACATTCTCGGATGTCATTTTCAGATACTGCCACAAAACAAAAGTTAATTGACATGTAACATAATATCTCTATACTCTAACCGATCAATTAAATACCAAATAAACTTAAGTAAGTCATACTAGCGAAGGAATTCCCCGTCTCTCCCCTCCTAGTTCTAGTCTCACATCTTAGACAAGGATCATATCCCTAAGCTCTGATACCAACTGTGACGCCCCCAAAATAGGTATACATCACCCATCTTGAATCGCTAAATACATGGTACAAAAGTCAAATACAATATAATAATACAAATGTTATGTAGAATACGACAATACATAACTGAGAGTTTTAATAAAAATATTGTCATCTAGACAATATCCACACTCAATGGAGTCCTCATTACATTTATTGTCACACTATTTAACAGAATAGTGAGGACTACTAATACTATCATCTGGACCGTCACTCCGTTCCCCGACTAGCCCCGGCTACGTTCTCATTTTCTGAAGAGAACAGTGAAAGAAAGGGTGAGCTCAACTAGCCCAGTAAGAAATATTATGACTAAGATAATGCAGAATAATTTATCGTTAGCCTTCAACAGTGTTAAACTGATAAAATATAACAAACATCAAGTTTAACTGCAGCGGAACAAGCAATCCATTAGAAGAGTCAAGTAGAGAATAAAATCTACTATCTTCTATGATTTAAAAGGTTTTTTATTATTTTTATTGCTGAGACTCAGCTTAATAAATAATCCACATCATCCCTGCACTACGGCCAAGGATATTCATGTATTCATCAGTGGTTATGATCATGCCAACAACTGTCCATTAATGCACTACGGCCAATGAGGACTTTTACTACATCATTTGTAACATTACGATCATAATTATACCGAATAATCCCTGGTCATAATTATACCAAGTTCATCTATGCATTACAGGCCACAGATGACTTTCAACATAATATAAACATGAGAATGATGACAATGATATAAGAATTCAATAAAACAAGTTCAAGAATTAATTTATCCAGGAACCAATAACGTCCAAATTGTCAACATGATACGGCTTTGTGGGGTAAAACTAAAAAAATACTCGGAAGAATATTTTCATGAAAAAAATACTGGATGAAGCGCAAATATCAAGGATATTTCACTAATTTTATGGAGTATAAAAGCCAAAACTTAAACCATCTGAGTACAATAAAGAATGGAATAACAAAAAAAATCACCAGGCATGCGATAGACCGCACAGACAGGTTATTCTAACAGAATAATAAAAAACGGAACCAGGTCATGCGTAAACGCACAGACAGGATATTCTAACAGAATAATAAATAATGGAACTAGGTCATGCGTAAAGCACAGACAGAATGTTTTAACAGAATGATAAATAATAGAACCAGGTCATGCGTAAAGCACAGACATGATGTTCCAACAGAATGATAAAGAATGTAATAATAGAAGAATTTCACCAAGTATAGGGTAGTCCGCGTATACAGGTTATTCTAACAGAATAATAAAGAATGGAATAACAGAAGTTCTCTTCATGAATACAAAAAAAATAATACCCCTTACCTTAGAAGAAACTGGATATAGGATTAGTGAAGTAGTAGAATACTTTTCTTCTTTCTCTCTATAGTTTCTATATCTAGAGTTTCAGTGAATTCGTAAGAAATAATGAAGGAATGAGCTTCTATTTATAGGAGAATGGACTGAATAGTAACTAATTCATGAACGATCCAGATTGATTTACTTTTAAACGGACGGTCCATATTGATTTACTATGCAATATTAATAAAATATAATATAATCTATTTATAATCTAATAAAACGAATAACTTTACAAAAATATTTTTTTTATATAAAAAAAATTTATTATACAAATACTATGCAGGCACTATGCAAATATTATGCATAATAAAATATAATATATTCTATTTATAGTCTAATAAAATAAATAACTTTATAAAAGTATTCTGTTTTGTATAAAAAGATTTTACTATACAAAATACTATGCATAATAGAATATAATATATTCTATTTATAGTCTAATAAAACAGATAACTTTATAAAAGTATTCTGTTTTATATAAAAAGCTTTTCTGTTTTATTACATAATAATACTAATAAAATAAAATTTATCACCATTATTATAATTCACCATATTAATCGACCAGGTCGTTCTCAGGAAAGAGAGGGCTTTTCAATAAGAATTTCTCCCTATTGGCGCGCAATTAGGTGACCAAACCTTTCCTTGACAGAACTTCTAGACATCGTTAATATTGTAAATAATAATATTAATAACTTTATCATCTCAATTATTGATTTAATAACATATAAAATATTGACAATAATTGAATAAAATAACGTGAGATACTATGCAGCAATTACTGTAGCAATAGTTAAACAAAACTGAGTGACTTCTCACGTAAGCATCAATAATCAATACCGTGTGCTACTATACAACCACGCGTATTATTGTACTTTTAACACCGGGTCTTTCAACAGTTAACGGTAAAACTTTCGCCATTATTTTTATAAAGTATTTTTGTCGTTTTCTCAATCCGACAATAATTTCGTTGTGGGGTTCACTAATGATTGTGCCTTTGTACGAATATTCTTGTTATAACGAATTTTCCCTGACCAATCGAATATTATATAACAACTTGCGTACTTTGTAAAATTTATAAATATTACCCACAACTATAACATTATATCAAATTCACTCCATAATATTCAAAAATGATATTTATAGACAATTCATTTTTATTCATAAAAGTTGGGGTCTTACACTGTTGGTATACCTAGTGGTTAAAATACAGTAATACTCGTTGTTGCACAGTAGTGTGAGACCCCGAATTTTATGAAATAAAAGTATTCAATTTTTTTATTTTGGTAAATAGTTAAATTGATAAAAGTTTAAAGTTAAGGGTAATATGTGAATTTTTTTTTTGCAAAACAAGCAAGTTGATATAAAATATTCGATTAGTCGGGGAATATTCTTTTTGTCGGGGAATATTCGTACGACGGTACAATCATTGGTGGACCCCACGACGGAATTATTGTCGGATTGAGAAAACGACAAAAATATTTTTATGAAAATAACGGCGGAAGTTTTGTCGTTAACTGTTGAAACACCCGGTGTTAAAAGTACAGTAATATGCGTGGTTGCATAGTAGCACACGGTATTGATTATTGATGCTTACGTGAGAAGTCACTCAGTTTTTTTTATTAGTATTATTAATGTAATAAAACAGAAAAGCTTTTTATATAAAACAGAATACTTTTATAAAGTTATTCGTTTTATTAGGCTAATAGTAAAATCTTTTTATATAAAACAGAATACTTTTATAAAGTTATTTGTTTTATTAGACAATAATTAGAATATATTATATTTTATTATGCATAGTATTTGCATAGTATTTGCATAGTAAAATCTTTTATAAAGTTATTCGTTTTATTAGATTATAAATAGAATATATTATATTTTATTTAAAAGATTTTGCTTTAAATATGGACCGTCAGATTAAAGTAAATCAATCTAGACCGTTCATGAGTTAGTTATTATGCAGTCCATTTTTCTATAAATAGAAGTTCATTCCTTCATTATTTTCTTACGAATTCACTAAAATTCTAGAGAGAAACTATAGAGAGAAAAAAGAAAAGTATTTTGCTACTTCACTACTCCGATATCAAGTTTCTTTTACGGTGAATATAGGTGATGAAAATTATCTTCGTCCTGGGTGCGAAGAGGAATTTAGAATCACAATTATGATTATGAGTTATTCATATGATTGTGGACAGGAATGGTTGATTGATGTTACAGGGATAAAACATTATTGGTGGACTTTTAACATGAAAAAGATAATAAACCTAATGGTCTATTTGACTCTTCTAATGGATTGCTCGTTCCGCTGCAACTATGGTTGAAAAGTTTTATTAGCTACCATATGTTCTAAATCTCTGATTTATTAATGATGAAGGCTATTGATGATGTAAATTAGCTTTAATTATGATATTCTTTACTGGGCTAGTTGAGCTCACCCTTTTGCTTTCATTGTTCTCTTCAGGAAGTGAGAACGCAATATGGATTAGTAGGGAAACGGAGTGACGGTCCAGATGATATCATTAGTAGTCCTTACTGTTCTATAAAATAGTGTGATAGCTGTGGAGGTTCTCCCTAAACAGTATAGAAAAGTGTGTTGTATTCTATACATCATTTAGTAGTTATATTTGGTGAATCAAATAGGGTGAGGCGAACCCAACTTTGGAAGGGTGTTTTGCCACTATCATACAAGATGTCTAATGATATACAACTTCGTGTTCTCATAAGACATGGTTGTGCACATCCACTTGCTGAATATATCTACGAGCACTATCTATATGATCTTGGAGTTTATTTGAAGTATAATTTTCACTTGGAGACAACGGAGATATTTATATGTCAAGAGAGGACTCACCATTAGAAATAAGATGATAGTAATTGTAAGACCCCGAATTTTATGAAATAAAAGTATTCAATTTTTCTTATAATTATAATTCAGTAAATGGTTAAATTGATAAAAAGTTAAAGTTATGGGTGAAATGTGAAATTTTTTCAAAATAAACAAGTGGTTATAAAATAATCATTGTTGTCGGGGAATATTCGTTGGTCGTGGAATATTCTTTCTGTCGGAGAATATTCATACGACGACGCAGCTATTTGTGGGTCCCATAACGGAAAACGGTCGGATAAAGATAACGACAAAAATAGAGTTTTTATAATTAACGGCGTAGTTGTTACCGTTAACACTGTTAGAATACTCGGTGGTTAAAATACAGTAATACGCGTTATTGCACAGTAGCACACGGTATTGCACAGTATTTTTAAAATTATTGATTCTTACGTAAGAAGGCATTACTCAATAATTGTTACAGTAATTACTGTTCAGTATTTTATTTTATTGATTCAATTATTGTTACGTTGATATTTTATATTACTGTTGTTTTAATAATTGTCACTGCACAGTATTTTCTATTATCGGAGCAATAATTCATATTATCTGAATAATATTATTAGATAACATTATTGGCAATATCTAGAAAGTTCTGTCTAAGGAGAGATTTGGTCATCTAATTGCGCGCCAGTAAGGAGAGATCCTTATTGGAAAGCCCCCTCTTTCCTAGGAACGGCCTGGTTGCCAGTACTGTGATTCTGTAATATTATTTGTGAATAATTAATTATTGATTTATATGATGAGAAAAATATTGATTTTATGTGGATATAGATGGAGAAAAATTTTAATGTGACAATTGTTGAAAATTAATATTTTATCTTTTCTGATAAAATAATTCATTTAAATATATTATTTTAATAATATATTAATGATGATATTTTTACAATGAATGTGGGATATATGAATAAATGAGGAGGAAGAGTATTTTTGTTGGATTAAATGTTTAACACATATTTTGTGTGTTGGTGGACACAATTCTTGGCCGAAAATTTATTATAGACTGTAAAATCGTCCGTTTATGGATTTCGGTCAATTTCTGTTTAGAATTTAGAAAAAACTTTCTTCTGCAAAGTTGTAGAGAATTGAATTTCCTATAAAAATTTACAAGATTCGAATTTTCTGACAAAAGGGCTATTTATTTCGAATTTTTGGAAGTTTTAATTATTATTTTAAAGAAAAACGTTTTTTTGCAAATTAGTGGGCTCAACATGTGATAAGAATGGGCTGAATTCAGATCTTCTAAGGTGGGCTTGACAATTTTGTAAATATAATATTATTATATTCAATTTTCTACTTTGGTGTTCTAAGCAATTTCTTATAAATAGGGTGCTTAGGTTAGAATTGAAAATCACACCAGAAACTAAAATTTTCTCTCTATTTCTCTCTCTATATTATCGAGGGTATTCTTGTGAGTATTTTGATATCTTGAGTGTTGCTATACGGTGCAAGTTCGTTCAGCGTTATTCCAGTCAGGAGTACTGCTCTTTTGAGGTAAGGGATATTGTCGTTAGCATGTAAGGGTTATTATGTTTTTAAATTTCGAAATTTTTCTGAACCTTCAAAAATTCTGGAAAAATTTGAAATGATATTTTAATGAGTTTTGTAGATTGTGTCCAAAAATGACAATTTTTGGATGTATAGATTAGGAGTTATGAATTTTATGAGAAAAGACTATTTTAAAAGTAACCGCTCATAACTTCTTGTGGTTAACTCCAAAATTGATGAAATTTTTATTGGGAGTACATCTATATAATATCAGTATACTCTGTGAATTTCAGAAATTTTGGATAAAAGTACAATTTATGATAAATGTCTGAATATTCGGTGGTTTTGGACATATGAAAAATGGTAAATATATTTTAAAAATTCCGAGAAAACTATATGTTCAATATAGAACTATATTATGCTAAATCCCAGAAAAGAAATATTTTTGGAACTGATTTGGTATTTTTTATGAAAATGGTATAGTTATGAGTAAATGAATTAAATATGTTATGTGAAGTAAGAAAATTGAAAAATGTGATTTTATGGCTTGAGAATTATACATGAGTTATATGCAGATTTTTGATGAGGATTTTGGTTATTGATGATGAAATCTTATGAGTTTGGCATTTTAGGATGATTAAATGGATTATTTAGTAAAGTGTAAACAAGTAAAATAAATTGTTTATAAGTTTAAGAAATGTTATTTTAATATCATTATACCGAAATATTGGTATGAATTTTATTGTGGAATTTCTACCTTTTTGTGTTGAGTTTACTATTCACGAATTACTATTCATGAGTTACTATTCACGAGTTACTATTCACGATAAAATTGGTTTCTTTTTTTCCAACCAAATTATAGTTGATTTATGAATATTACTCTTGAGAATAAAATTATATGTTGATCATATTATTTTTTATTATCATATATAACATTTTTATAACCCTAATGATGATATTTCTCTTTGACTTGAGTGTAAAGATGGGTATATTTTTGGTACGGTCATGACTATGGATTCTCTTTGGCCAGTAGTGCAAAGTTGAATTGTTGACTGGTATGATCATGACCATTGAATTTATAATTGAATATCTTTAGCTTAAGTGCAAAGGTGAAATGATCAACACGGTTATAATTATTGGTTATATAAATTCTGAAATGATTATATATTTCTTTGAGATAATAATATATTTGGCCTGTTGTAAGACCCCAAATTTTATGAAATAAAAGTATTCAATTTTTCTTATAATTACTATTTAGTAAATGGTTAAATTGATAAATGTTAAAATTAAGGGTGATATATGAAATTTTTTTTGAGATACACAAGTGGTTATAAAATATTCATTATTTTCGGAGAATATTCGTTTAATCGTGGAATATTCTTACTGTCGGGGAATATTTATACAACGGCGCAGCCTTTTGTGGGCCCCATAACGAAAAGCGATTGGATGAAGAAAACGACAAGAGTAAGTTGTTTATAAATAACGGCGTAGTTGTTACCGTTAACACTGTTGGAATACCCGGTGGTTAAAACACAGTAATACACGTTGTTGCACAGTAGCACACGGTATTGCACCAATTATTGATTTTTACGTAAGAAGGCATTACTCAATAATTGTTACAGTAATTACTGTTCAGTATTTTATTTTATTGATTCAATAATTACTGCGTTGATATTTTATATTACTGTTGTTTTAATAATTGTCACTACATAGTATTTTCTATTATCGGAGCAATAATTCATATTATCTGAATAATATTATTAGATAACATTATTGACAATGTCTAGAAAGTTCTATCTAAGGAGAGGTTTGGTCATCTAATTGCGTGCCAGTAAGGAAGAGATCCTTATTGGAAAGCCCCTTCTTTCCTGGGAACTGCCTGGTTGTCAGTAATGTGATTCTGTAATATTATTTGTGAATAATTAATTATTTGATGAGGAAAATATTGATTTTATGTGGATATAGATGGAGAAAAATTTTAATGTGACAATTGTTGAAAATTAATATTTTATTTTTTCTGATAAAATAATGCATTTAAATATATTATTTTAATAATATATTAATGGTAATATTTTTACAATGAATGTGGGATATATGAATAAATGAGGAGGAAGAGTATTTTTGTTGGGTTAAATGTTTAACACATGTTTTGTGTGTTGGTGGACACAATTCTTGACCGAAAATTTATTATAGACTGTAAAATCGTCCGTTTATGGATTTCGGTCAATTTTTATTTTGAATTTGGAAAAACTTTCTTCTGCAAAGTTGTAGAGAATTGAATTTCCTTTAAAAAGACGTAAGATTCGAATTTTCTGATAAAATGGCTATTTATTATGAATTATTGAAGTTCCGAAGTTCCGAAATAATTGATTTTTGGAAGTTTTATTTATTTTTATTAACAAAAACATTTTTTACACTTTGGTGGGCTCCACGTGCACATGTTGATGGCTGAATCCAGATTTTCAAAGGTGGGCTAAGGAAAATTTATACTTATATTATTATTTTATTAAATTTTTTGCTTTGGTGTTCTAAGTAATTTTCTATAAATAGGGTGCTTATGTTAGAATTGAAAATCACACCAGAAACTAAAGTTTTCTCTCTATTTCTCTCTTTATATTATCGAGTGTATTCTTGTGAGTATTTTGATATCTTGAGTGTTGCTATACGGTGCAAGTTCGGTCAGCGTTATTCCAGTTAGGAGTACTGCTCTTTTGAGGTAAGGGATAGTAAGGGATATTGTCGTAAGGAATGTTATTTTTTTATCAATGATATTATTTCTTTTAATATCATTATACCGAAATATTGGTAGGATTTTTCTTGTAAAATTCTTATCTTTTTATGTCGGGGTCACTATTCATGAGTTTCTATTCACGAGCTACTATTCACGAGTTATTATTCACGAGCTACTATTCACGAGTTATTATTCACGAGTTACTATTCACGAGTTACTATTCACGAGTTACTATTCATGGGTTACTATTCACGAGTTACTATTCATGACAAAATTGGTTTCTTTTTCTAACCAAATTATAGTTGATTTATGAATATTATTCTTGAGATTAAAACTATATGTTGATCATATTTTTTTTATTATCATATATAACATTTTTATAACCCTAATGATGATATTTCTCTTTGACTTGAGTGTAAAGATGGGTAGATTTTTTGGTACGATCATGACTATGGGTTCTCTTTGGCCAGTAGTGCAAAGTTGAATTGTTGACTGATATGATCATGACCATTGAATTTATAATTGAATATCTTTAGCTTAAGTGCAAAGGTGAAATGATCAACATGGTTATAATTATTGGTTATATAAATTCTGAAATGATTATATATTTCTTTGAGATAATAATATATTTGGCCTGTAGTGCAAATATGAACTGTTGAGAAATATCTTTGGCCTGTAGTGCAAAGATGAGTTGTTGATGAATATCTTTGGCCCGTAGTGCAAAGATGAATATATTAGTATGATTATGAACAGGAACTGTGATTTGGTATGACCATGATCTTTAATGTTTCAGGTAAAGACAGGTGATGAAAATTATCTTCGTCCTGAATGAGAAAAGGAGTTTAGAACTACAATTATGATTATGAGTTATTCACATGATTGTGGACATGAACTGTTGATTGATGTTACAGGGTTAAAACATTGTTGGTGAACTTCTAACATAGAGAAGATAATAGACTTTATAGTCTATTTGACTCTTCTAATGGATTGGTTGTTCCGCTGCAACTATGGTTGAAATTTTTATTATCTACCATATGTTCTAAATCTCTGATTTAATTTTGTTGAAGGCTATTGATAATTTAATTATCTTTAGTCATGATATTCTTTACTGAGCTAGTTGTGCTCACCCTTTTGCTTCACAATTCCTTTCAGGTAATAAGAGTGTAGCTGGGTCGAGCGAGGGTAACAGGAAAATAGAACGGTGGTCTCTAGCTGTGGAGGTTCTCCCGAAGCAGTATAGAAAAGTTCATTTAGTAGTTATATTTGGTGAATCATCTAGGGTGAAGCGAACCCAAGGTTGGAAGGGTGTTTTGCCACTATCATACAAGATGTCTAACGACACACAACCTCGTGTCATCATAAGACATGGTTATGCATATCCACTTGCCGAGTATATCTACGAGCACTACCTATATAATCTTGGTGTTTGTTTGAAGTATAATTCTCAGTTAGAGACAGTGGAGATAATGATATGTCAAGAGAGGACTCACCATTGGGAAGAATATGATAGTAAATTTTTCTTTGGGGTCTATTGGGTCAACCAAGGATAATTCTGTGGCCATATGATATCTATCATAACCTAGAAGCATGGCCTCCCATGTACGAGGGTTTCCTTGAGCACTTCCCAAAGATTCTAATTTCTAAAACAGTTTTTGACTATACCTTTATGTAAAGTGTCATTGTGACGTGCTATCCAAGGTTGGGACATGAGTCACAGTTGGTATATATTTGTATCCAAACTCATAGCATATGTGTTGTTGTATTTTGTACGACAATTATTGTAATAAAGTTGTAGTTGTTATCTGTACCATGTATTTGGCGACTCAAAATAGGTTGGATGGAATGGACCTATTTTGGGGGCGTTACACCTGTAGTGCAAAGATGATATGTTGTTGAATATCTTTGGCCAGTAGTGCAAAGATGAACATGTGTTGAGATGAACATGACCAACTGGTACAAATGAATATCTTTGGCCCATAGTGCAAAGATGAAATTATTAGTATGATTATGAACAGGAACTGTGATTTGGTATAACCATGATCTTTGATGTTTCAGGTAAAAATAAGTGATAAAAATTATCTTTGTCCTGGATGAGAAGAGAAATTTAGAACCATAAATATGATTATGAGTTATTCACATGAATGTGGATGGGAACTGTTTATTTATGTTACAGGGATAAAACATTGCTGGTGGATTTTTAACATGGAGAAGATAATAGACTTTATGGTCTATTTGACTCTTCTAATGGATTGCTCGTTCCGCTGCAACTATGGTTAAATTTTTTTATCATCTACCATATGTTCTAAATCTCTGATTTATTACTGTTGAAGGCTATTGATACTTTATTTATCTTTAGTCATGATATTCTTTACTGGGCTAGTTGTGCTCACCCTTCTGTTTCACAATTCCTTTCAGGTAATAAGAGTGTAGCTGGGTCGAGCAGGGGTAACAGGAGAATAGAATGGTGGTCATCATTTAGTAGTTATATTTGGTGAATCATCTAGGGTGAGGCGAACTCAATGTTGGAAGGGTGTTTTGCCACTATCATATAAGATGTCTAATGATATACAATCTCGTGTCATCATAAGATATGGATGTGCTCATCCACTTGCTGAGTATATTTACGAGCACTACCTATATAATCTTGGTATTTGTTTGAAGTATAATTCTCAATTTGAGACAGTGGAGATAATGATAAGTCAAGAGAAGACTCACCATTGGGAAGAATATGATAGTAATCTTCTCGTTTTTCTTTGGGATATATTGGGTCAACCAAGGATAATTCTGTGACCATATGATATCTATCACAATCTAGAAGCATGGCCTCCCATGTACAAAGGTTTCCTTGAGCACTTCCTAAAGATTATAATTTCTAAAACAGTTTTTGACTATACCTTTATGTAAGGTGTCATTGTGAGGTGTTGTCCACGGTTGAGACATGAGTCACATTTGGTATATATTTGTATCCAAGCTCACAGCATATGTGTTGTTGTATTTTGCACGACAATTGTTGTAATAAAGTTGTAGTTATTTTCTGTACCGTGTATTTGGCGACTCAGAATGGGTTGTGGATTTGACCTATTTTAGGAGCGTCACAGTAATCTTCTTGTTATTATTTGGGGACTTTTGGGTCAACCAAGGATAATTCTGTGGACATATTATATCTATCATAACCTAGACGCATGGCCTCCCATGTATGAAGGTTTTTTTGAGCATTTTTCAAATATTTTAATTTCTAAAATAGTTTTTTACTATACTTTTATGTAAAGTATCATTGTAAGGTTGTGGTCGAGGTACCATGAGAGTTACATACATTTGTATTAAAACTCATAGTTAACTGTGGTCGTATTCTATACGACAACTCAACAGTTGTATAAATGAAGTTGTATTTAAATTTTATACCATGTATCTGGCGACTCAGAATGGGTGATGTATACCTAACTTTGGGGGTGTCACAAGTAGCACACGGTATTGCACAGTATTTTTGTATTATTGATTCTTACGTAAGAAGGCACTATTCAATAATTGTTACAGTAATTATTATTTAATATTTTATTTTATTGGTTCAATAATTACTGCGTTGATATTTTATATTATTGTTGTTTCAATAATTGTCACTGCACATTATTTTCCATTATCAGATCAATAAATCATAGTATATGAATAATATTATTAGATAGCATTATTGGCAATATCTACAAAGTTCTGTCAAGGAGAGGTTTGGTCACCTAATTGCGCGCCAGTAAGGAAAAATCCTTATCGAAAAGTCCCCTCTTTCCTGGAAACGGTATGGTTGTCATTATTGTGATTCTATAATGTTATTTGTGAATAATTAATTATTGATTTATATGATAAGAAAATATTTATTTTATGTGGACATAAATGATGAATAGGAAATTTTTTTTACGTGGTTATAAATGAAATAATTAATGTTGAGGTATTTATCAATATTTTTGTCAGATTGGAAGTATTAAAAAATCAAATCGGTGTTCTTAAAGCTCTATTGCGTGAGTTATAATTTTAATCCGACCGTTGGATCGTTGTGATTTTTGGATATGTTATACATATAAATGTTGTGTATATGTCCACAAATTTTGAACCGTTAAAAATTAACGTATGATTTGTTATGAATTTTTGAAGGTATTAAAAATAGTCCGTATGTGAATTTCGGGCATTTTCTATTTGAAATTTGAAAAAACTTTCTTCTACAAAGTTGTAGATAATTAAATTTTCTATGAAAAAGACATGAGATTTGAATTTTTCTGATAAAAGAGCTATTTATTATGAATTGTTAAAATTTCAAAAATTAAAATATTTTATTAAAATTATGGGTGGGACCCACTTTTATTTTTAAAACATGTGGGCTGCTAATTTTCTTTTCCAAGATGGTATGCTGGTCTTGGATGGCTAGCATACGTAGAATGAAAAAAAATTAATATATTATTTTATTAATTTAGTCTGCTTTGGCGTTCTAGCATTTTCCTATAAATAGACGCTTAAGTTAGAATTGAAAAATACACCAGAATCAGATAATTCTTCTTCTATAATCTTGAGCATATTTATTTAGAGTTTTAGAAAGCTTTGAGCGTAGAAAACAGTGAAAGTTTTCTTCAAGAATATCCTCGCTATACCAGTTGGAATACTCTTCTTTTTAAGGTAAGGGATGTTATTTTTATTCAATATTCGCTTGAAATAATATTTTCTTCCATACTCTGTAGTATGTAAGTAATATTATTTCGTTTCAGATTTTGAATTCTATACTCGTTTTGTTAAAGTTTTGGTTTCTATACTCCATGAAATTAGTAGAATATCCTTAACATTTGCGCTTCATCCAGTATCTTTTCATGAAAATATTATTCTGAGTATTCTTGATAAGTTTTAACTTTTTTATGCCGGAGTACTATTCACGGGGTTACTATTCCCGAAGTACTATTCATGGGATACTATTCACTCGAGTACTGTTTACCTGGAGTACTATTCATGATAAAAATTAATTCGTTTTCGGTCTAAATTATTTTTGGTACAATATTATTCTTGAATTTTACTCCACAAAGCAGTATCATGTTGACAATTTGGACGTTATTGATTTTTAGATAAATTAAATTATAAATATTTAAAAATATATCCTTGAACTTGTTTTATTGAATTCTTATATCATTGTCATCATCCTCATGTTTATAATATGTTGAAAGTCATCTGTGGCCTGTAGTGCATAGATGGACTTGGTATGATTATGACCAGGAATTGTTCGGTATAATCATGACCGTAATGTTACAAATGATGTGGTAAAAGTCCTCATTGGCCCGTAGTGCATTGATGGACAGTTGTTGACATGATCATGATCATTGATGAATACACGAATATCCTTGGCCCGTAGTGCATGGATAATTTGTGGTCGTGATACTAATGAATATCCTTGGTCGTAGTGCAGGGATGATGTGGATTATTTATTAAGTTGAGTCTCAACGATAAAAGTGATAAAAAACCTTTTAAATCATAGAAGAAAGTAGATTTTATTCTCTAATTGACTCTTCTAATGGATTGGTTGTTCCGCTGCAGTTAAACTTGATGTTTGTTATATTTTATCAGTTTAACACTGTTGAAGGCTAACGATAAATTATTCTGCATTATCTTAGTCATAATATTTCTTACTGGGCTAGTTGAGCTCACCCTTTTGCTTTCATTGTTCTCTTTAGGAAATGAGAACGTAGCAGGGACTAGTCGGAGAACGGAGTGACGGTCCAGATGATGATAGCATTAGTAGTCCTCACTATTCTATGAAATAGTGTGATAATAAATGTATTGAGGACTTATTTTGAGTTTTAATACTATTTAAACGACAATATTTGTATTGAAACTCACAGCTCATGTTGTATATTTAAGTTTGTATGTGCATTCTGTACCATGTATTTGGCGACTCAGAATGGGTAATGTATACCTATTTTGGGGGCGTCACAAGTACAATTAAATATTTCTAATTAAAAAAGAGGCTACTATCACAAATAATTAAATTAAAATAGAGTAATTTATTCAACTTGGGGAATGGTCTAATTGGGTTAAGATTAAAGATTAAAGTAATTTATGTTAACTTAAAGAGAATTGGTCTAGATGGGAGGTTTAGATGGGAGAATGGATAAGTTAGGTGGTGTTTGATTGCATCTTAATGCATCTGTACAATTTATTTTTTATTGTATTTTAATAACTTACATCTTTGTATTAAGAGATTTTCTAAATAGTTAAAATACAAATACGAGTCTAAACTATTCAGAGTGTTAGTTACAAACTGTTCAACACCCTCTATATCCTTTTCTTGATCAACCATTTCATTTCTTACTTGAGAATTTCCCATGAAAACCAAATCACTGGTTTCAAGAGAAGACGTATTGGAACGACACAACGGGCAATTCGAAGAGAGCTTAACCAAGTATCAATACAATGAATGTGAAAAGCATGGTTACATTTAGGCAACGATCTCACATCCTCATTTTCTTGAAATTCACTTAAACAAACACCACAATCAATTAGGCCATCACTTTTTTTTTACTTGGACTTGATAACATACTCATCTAATCCATTTGAACAAACTTCAACTACTTGTTGCCATTGGTTGCTTAAGTTATTTCTTGCCCTGCAATATTTTGACAAGTAACTTACCAGGAGGAATGAGTTGACCAAAGGAGATGATGATGTGGGTGGGGTTTTGAAGAGAGACATTAACTTCAAAACAAATCTTGGCTTGCCACATATCAAAGCAAGTGTCACAATTGATTAGGGTGTGTTTGGAAAGAGAATAACTTATCCTACCTCTTTTTTTCTTTGTCCTTGCTACTTTGGATGTATGAATATTCTTATCTGGGACCATGGATAAAAGAAAAGGTAGAAATAAGAAAATGGGAAGAAAATTATGACTGATGAAAGATTTATGTCAAGGAGTGAAATACCTTAGGTTTGTTGGTCAGTCATGGACTTCTAGGGTTTGTTTAGCTATTAGCATTTACGTTGTTTGCAGTATTTGAACTTCCAAACACACCACATCAATTTTAATATGTTGCGTTTAAGTCTCAAACAATGAGTTTGCGAGTAAAATAAGTTGAGTTTAAAGTAAGCTACGTTTAAAATAAACTATTATTTATACTAAAAAAAAAATAAGTTGCTATTAGACCAACAAGATTATCAAATACATTTGGACTTCTAAAACACTCCGAACACATTAAACCCCGAGTAACAAAACATACATGTATGTACACGGAGTATGTTTGTTTGCAAGTAGTAGTGGGGGATCCGATTATATAACTTTTTAATGAGTTTTTTTAATTGGAAAATACTAGACAATATGTTAATTGATCATTTTCCAAATTAATCTTTGTTTTTACTATTACACTCCTTATATTCATTATTCATGTATTTCAAAATGATAGTCCACTTTTTTCCCGGTCTCAGAATTAGGATCCTATTTCTTATAATTGACTAAAAAAATGATGTTACCATCAAGATTGTCCTTCAAAATGTTCTGCCCAAGTCAATAGATTGTGTTTATATATACTATAAATGTTCTAAATATAACTATCATCCTTGTGTAGTTTCAGTACAACAAGACAGAAAGAAATAATATGATTCCTATTTACTAGTTCCAACTAATGAGCAAACCTTTATCTAGTTTTATTTTTTCTATACCATTTCAATAAAGAATGACTATAAACTACGAATACTGTATATAAAAAACAGGGTTTAAGCTCTTCCCTTTCGCTTTTCATCCAATGCCTGCATACATAGACAAATTAAAGCCAATTTAGAATTATATTGACATTGTAAGGTAGGTAAAAATTCAACAAAAACCACTTGAGAAGCATTACCGTACTTGTTTATTTGAATTTGAAGCACAAAAGTAAAAGCAATTGAATCTTGCGCATTTAACTTTGAACTTCAAGGGCGCAATGTAAAATACAACACTAGAATATATATATATATATATATATATATATATATATATATATATATATATATATGAAAATTTTCTTCAACGAACCAAATACGAACCGGCCAATAGCGACAATTTTCTGAGATATAACGACGGTTCGAACCGTCGCATTAGATAAAGCCGGATATAGCGACGGTTTTCTATGTTATAGCAACGAAAAAAAATGTCGCTATAGCCGCTTCATTTTTTGTCCGCTTTTTTTGGTTCACTAGAGAAGTGGACTATATATATATATATATATATATATATATATATATATATATATATATATATATATAGTCCGCTTCTCCAGCGAACTGGAAGGAGCGAACTAAGAACGAACCGGCTATAGCGCCGGTTTTTTATGCTATAGCGACGGAAAAAACCGTCGCTATAGCCGGTTCGCTCTTAGTTCGCTCCTCCAGTTCGCTGGAGAAAGCCGTGTTAGATATTATCCATTTTCAATGAGACCACAACACACGAGTTGTAACAATAATGTCATTTAGACGTCTCATTTTCTGCATAACTAAACTGAACCTGTTAGAACATACTTTTTTTTTAAAGCTGTCGACCGAATACTATGCTATTCCGAACAATTAATATGATCATAATCGAGGAGCAAACAAGTTTACACATCCTAAGAAATGATGGTATCTTCATAAACTAGTGTCCGCTAGGCCAGAATGGAGAAGGGAGGGAGGGTAACAATATTATGCGCGCTATATCTGTTTGAGCTTTAATGATAACTAATTGATTGTTTACGACAAAACACACCAAGATGCAATGACACAAACCTCTAAGGCATATTTTAGTATATTGTGCAGAAATAATACCTTGCTCTGGAACATTCTCATGGTCAAAACGAGAGTATCACGCATTCTACAACAGAGAAGTAGAAGCATCATATTAGGCATATTGCTTGCATGGCAGATGGCAAAACATATGAACTTATAAATTTGTGTATACCATGAGATAGATCACATCAATTTATCCAACTAAGGAACATCAACATTACCCTTGTTAGATTTTGAGACATTAAATACTTCCATATTAGATATTCCACAGCATTTACGTAGAATAAAAATTGAAATGATATAATTATATGGAATAGGTGGCAAAAAGATTTGAAGAATTAAAAGTATAGATACCAATACATCTTCTGGAAAGCTATTAGTGAGGATAGAAAAAGGAATAGCCAGATAAATAAAACTTTTCTTTGTAACATAACATTTAGTATCAGAATTCATTCCCTTTTCTCCTCTTAGAAAACACAAAAGACCTTATTCATCCTTCACATTTACACTGTTCCCTATGGCAAAATGACCATCTGGACAAGAAACCCCATTCTAAGATTTTTAAAGACTGCTCAAAATGCATCATACTCTATTTATAGTTGTATACAGTGCTATTAGGACCTCGATGACATACTAATAGGCCTTGAGAATATATTCGAATTCAAAACAAGCAGTCGGTCTCGGATCTTTCAGTTTTCAATGTTCTTATTTTCCTATTCGTGTGTTTCCAACTAATGAAACAGAATGACACTTTAAAGTGTTGTGCATACCAAAATGGCACTAGATACTGCAAATCGATCAAGGTATTCAATATGAACTTGCATGCATTCCTATTATTAAGCTTTCTAATCCCTGGGAAGAAAGGAAGTACTTGATAGTTCTCTTTGAGAACATACAATAGTTTAACACCACAAAGACACAACATAGGAGAATCAAAAATTGAGATTAAGAAAATAAGAAGACAAAATTGATGTATTACCGCATATCGTTGTAAGTGTTAAAAGGATGTGAAGTGCCATCGGAACACATTAATACAAATTGTGATGAGAGCCCTGAAGGAATTTTTATCTGTAAATATTATTGAGCACATCAGATTATGACTTACATAAAATGGTGGGAAACGTCCAAATAAATTATTAAGTTTGAGCAAATCTCACAAGTTTTTCAAACTAAAAAATGGCAGATGTACTCGACCTTATAAGTGTCACTATAATGTATCTTTTCCATCAAACTCATAATTAACCGTCTTTTAACTAATCAAATTGTTCATCCACAATGTACGAATGTGTTATGAAACTTAAGGGATTACAATGATGTATAATTTTATTCCAGTGGTCAAAACTATGAAAGAAAGATAAACAATACCCAGAATAAATATGTACATATTATAATAAGACAACTGAAACATTAAAAGATCCACTGGAACACCAACATTGTATATGTGACAATGACTTTCTATCTAGTACCTACTGATGACATGTTTGAACAAGATTTCCATTCTTAATTTCTGATCATTCTGTGCACATCAAATTTTGATTATTTTAGGCATTCAACCTCATCAATACTGGTTAAATGCATCAAGAGTAAATAACATACCGATAAGTCAATTGAAAATATCTCGGAAATTACAACAGCTTGTGTTTTATTGACCAATATCTGGTAACCTGTTCTTTTCAAAATGAGAGTTGTTGGCTCCCAATTCTCAGAAGAATCCATCTGTTGAAATATCAAGAAATATCACACGTGTTAAAACCATAAAGTTGAATGCAAAGGAGAACTGCTGCACGTATTATAAATCTCGACTATGTCATATTATATTATTTTTTATTGTTATTTTGTGTAAAATAGTTATAAACACTTTAGTTATTAGAGGACTGTTCCAACAATGTCTATCATGCTTTACCACTCCCCTCTTTATGAAGTCAAATTGTATGGCAACTCCTCTCTCCTCTAATAACGAGAGATTAACTGGCCAGATACCAAATTATTCTATCTTATGTTTTTCAGTTCTGCCTTCTTTTCTTTTCCCTAAACATGAACAAACCAAGTGAGTCCACGTGCTTCTCTGTGCGTTATTTAGGTTATACTATTAATCCAAAAGGGTATCATTGTTATGACTTAGTAATTAGTATAAAAGGAATTACATGTTTCTTGTCAAGTTATTTTCTTACATATTCCCTGCTACACCATACCATATCAAAGTTCGATCCTATCTTTATTGATCATTTACATAATGATATACCATGTGAATATTTACCATAGGCAGCCCTGGTGCATGGAGGCTAGAAAGGCAGCAATTAGTCAACTGAAGGACCAAAGGATAACTTGACTTGTGTTCAATTCAACTCGAGGACTAGTAATTCCTATGTTCTTTCCCTTTTAGAGTTTAATTTGATCGTTACATTGATATATTTAATCTCCCCTCTTCTTCATGTCATCATGTGCTCAAATTCCTTAAATGGGATCTTCCCCCAAGTTTAATTCACCTTTACTTTTCTCGCACTCCAAGTTTATCACCTTAGAGCATTTCTTTATAATTTTGAAAGTATTAAATAACTCATGATGCACCAATTTTAGTAGAAACTGGCACTAAGGCAAAGCAAGTTGATGAGTAACATTCTACACATAGGAAAACATATAAAGGATAAATAAAATCTTTGTTATCAAGGATTGAGAAATAAGCTCAATCAAACCTACCAACAATAGAACATTAAATGTGGCTTCACCTTCAGACATATGCGTGTCAATCTCCTGCTGCATATCTGGGTCTACGAATACCAGAGAGAGAAGTCATTAAATAATTTTGTAGAGAAATAGTAGTCCAACGAGGGAGAGAGAGAATTAGTCAATCAAGTAATATATTTTGCAAATGCAGGATTTACATATGTACTGATATAACAGTCATGTGAGCTGGCATAAGTATCGATCTCTAGATCATGCATACATGTAAAAGGTAAAGATATGATGCCTCAGAATCTTGAGCACTAACTACTAAAAGAAGGAAAATTGTGTGGACAACCCTTCTACTCTGCAACAATGATACCATAAGCTACAGATCTCTTTCTCTCATGGGGTATTAACAGTCCAATACCCCTTGCAAATTGGAAACCAAACAGGCTCTAATGGAATACAATATCCATAGCAGTCGGGGTTATGGTCGGGGGTAGTATGGGATCCATGGTCAGGGAGAAAATCACCCATTTGATTGAGTACGCTACTAAAAAAATTCTACCTCTTATTACAGTGTGTGCTTCGCCGCGAGGGGGGGGGGGGCAGCACTCATGGAAGAAGGAAGTTTAAGCTTGATGCAAATGGCTAAAATATCTTCTGCTTGATATGATTATCAATTAAATAAAAAGAATTTGCAATTTTCAAGAAGTCTCAACTTTGAAGGGGTTATAATTATAATTTAAAAACATCAATTTAGTCCAAAAGACTTACCACATGTTATTTTGTTCTGATCATTGGCAAAAAGTCTGACTATTTCCCCCTGATAACAATGACCATATTAGCACCACGTTCAGAAATTAAAATATATTATTCAAGTAAAAACTGTAGAAATTGCACTTCTTATAAGTTACAACATTAAATCATTGGAAGTAACTTACGTAGAGGAGGGGGCAGGGAGAGGGAGAGAACAGACATATAGATCTGTTAAGTTTAATTGTTAGTAAACCTTTCTCAAAGAAAAATTGCTAGTAAAGTTCACATAAAACTAGTGGGGAATCTATCCTCACATGAAGAGAAGTTCACATAAAACTTAAAAGGTACAAGGTTTCCGACTGGGGAACCAATAACTATGACATGCTTTGATCTACAAAAAAAACATAAATCCTTGGTAGTGAATGAAAAAGTCCTACTGCAAGGGGAAAACAACAGAATCTTAAAGTTATGAAAAAAAATAAGTTTTCTCATTAATTATATAAAGGACCATAACAGTAAAAAATTTAATCAAAAGAGATACATAAATTGTAAAATAGACATTCCGACAACATATATAAACAATAAAAGCAACAGAAAGACTTCATATACCATAATTAGTTTAACTAATAACCTGCCAAAAAAATAACTAATCATTGTTAGTTGTTACCAAGGGCTTTTCCATCAGACTCAAGTTTAGAGAAAAGATCATCTACATGTTTTAATATCATTTTCAATTTCTGATGTCAAATGATATACTTCACCGAACGGTAACCAATACTGAACATAACATGAACTCACTTGTTCATATATATCACTAAAAAATCCTTCAAGACATGTTCTCAATACCTTAATCAAATCACTAACATAATTGTAAAATAAACATACATATTTTTAGACAATAAAGTAGCTGAAAGACTTCATAGACTATAATATATTATAATCTGGAGAATATGAGGGAGGAAGTTGATCTATACAAAAATAAAAGATTGAAAAATTTAATCCTCATCCAACGCAAACGGATTTAAAGATATGTGTTTCACCCCAAAAAATATATAAACACGCTATTTTTGCATTGTCAAGCTTTTGTTGCGCAGCGCTGGCTAATCTTTTTCTGAAACTTCTAATGTTACTTCACGTTAATATGGTTACAAGTAGACAATACAACAGTAGAATTTCTCCCATTACCTAACTTTCTTTTATTATATAAGTGACATCATCTCCAATCTCTGCCTCCCTCTAAACTTAAATCATCACGGAAAAGAAACAAAATATTCTTACAGAAATAAATAATATGAAGTTCATGGAATACCTGACGGCCTCGGTCATCCATTGGTATGCACTCAACAGCGATATGTTTATCAACATCATCAGCTGTGATAATATATTCTGGATTGGTGGCTCCTGAATTGTAAAAATAAAAATAGACAATAAACATAATTTTGAAGGTCAGAGTATAGTACATTCAAAATCAGCACTAGCCTATGAAGCTACAGAATGCAATTAAATCGCTTAAAAACTTGCCTTCAATGTACTGCCGAGTGCCGTCCTGAAGATGGCGAACCCACTAACATACAGCCAATAAATTGCCACGAGAATAATTAAGTTATTAACATAGAGTATGCTTGCTTAGGAGATATAAATGTTATTTGGATGCAGCTAGTAGTGTTTTACCTGAAACATACATAGAGAAGTTCCACGTACAGGAAATCCACAGCCTAAAAGTTTACCACCAGGGATAGCATCTCCACTGATTTGAAACCCTTCAATGCCAGGACTGTCTTCTAAACGGAATCATACAAAGCTTGATGAATCTATATATAAAAAATAAAAAGAAATAAATAAAATAAAAAACATATGCAAGATCCATTACCTTCTAAATCAAAAGAAACATCTGCATCATTCATGTTAGGAGGATTAACAGAATAGTCATTAATCCTCTCTTCATATCTCATATTCGGTCTTCTATCTGCCAAACTATCGGGACCAGTTCCTGCAACCTCCCTGTGAAAGTAAGTTAAAAGAATGAAGAAGACTATTTTCAAAAAATCTGGACAAAGAAACTGAACCAGAAATAACAAAATACTATCATATACTCATCAATAAGTGTCAACTGTTTCACTGGATCACGATAAATATGGTAATAATAAGATGGAGTCATCACCATCAGTTGCAAATTGATTATGCACTCAGTAGTAATCGCAAAAATCAGTAGTCTAAAATTACCCTTTTATGGCAAAGAATGTTTATATTCATGTTTGTGAACTTATGAAGGTCTAGATAAAAGCTTAGTTGTAAATTTCATGAAAAGAGTACTGTCGGAGACCCCCAACTTGCTTCAATTATGAGTTCGTGAGAGAATAGCTTATTTTGCGTATACTGGCCTAATCATTGAATTTTTCTGGACAATTTTCTGACCATGACTAGAAAAATACAAATGAAAATATATCATGGACCAACAAAACTTTGAGATATTTTTCTTTTTAAATTCAAATGACGAGTTAAGAAGGAAAGTTGAGATTTTTTTCTTTCTACGTATAATAAATTAGCACCTATAAGCTTTCACAATGACATGTACAACAATATCTGTGTTTTTCTTGCATACAAACAAGACTCTGGGGAAAAAGCAATTTATAAGTGTGTATATTTTATACTAGTCCATAAGCTAAATGTAAACAATTCAAAATGAAACACCTATGTGCAATAAACAAGAACAGGTTATCAAATTAAATCTAGAAATGAAATGCTAACCTCTCAAAGTTGGATGCCAAATTCGGCAGATTGTCATTACGTAAAGACTGGTGCATCTGATCAGTAGGCATTAAGCTTGTCATTCGTCTATGATCATTGTCATTAACATATTTTGAAACATTAACAGTTGGTTCCAGATGGCGTTCAACTATATGGTTGTTATAGAAAGAAGAGTCATGCTGACCCTGCATCAGAATGAAAGTAAAATATTCTAGAACTTGTATAAATCAGGAAGAAGAAAGAATAAGTGATACGATAATAAGAAACTCAAAACTTCCAACGGTACCGGTGACATATATGAGATTTGACCACTCAAGAGACTAGAACCAGGAATGTCTTTAACAACAGACTCATTTGTAGCTTGATGATTTTCCACTGCAGACATTAAATCCCCAATTCTAGCCTGTGAAATAAAGTAATTTATCCTCAATGGCTTTTCTTAAAAATAGGGACCCCAGCAAAATGTGACATGGGATTCTCACAAGAAAATTTTAAAGCTCATAGAAGGAGGGGAAGACAAAAGGCACTTGTGCTTTTATATGATCCGTGTTTGTGTGCATGTTTGTCTGCCAATGTAATAAAAGCCACAATGAATCCAATCAAAAGGAAAATCCAGTAACAGGACAGATGTATATTCTCATTAGATGAGTAAAATGGGAAACAAATCTCAATAACAATTCATTCGTAACACACGGGAGCGTGAGAGGGTGAGATTTGAAAAGAGACCCCAGTAACATGTTATATGGGATTCTCACAAGAAGAAAATTTGAAGTTCATACTTCATAGATCTGTATTTGAGCATGAGTGGAAAGCAAAAAACACTAGTGCTTTTATATGATCTGTGTTTGAAAGCATGTTTGTCTGCCAATATCATAAGCAACAATGAATCCAGTCGGAAAAAAAAACAGTTAAATGACAGATGAATATTCTCAGTAGATTTGGGAGTAGGGACATTACCAAAATAAATTTGTCCCAAGCAGTGATCGATCATATTTTAATACAAAGGCATACTCTCTATCTTTGTGTGTGGGACAATATACCTATATATGTATAGACAAAAAGTTCATACTACAAATCTACAAACCATAATAAACAAGGATAACATAACCTTGAACTCGAGTGACAGTAAAAAATGTTCATAGAAAAGAAAAGAAAAACATTATCATTTATACGCAAAAAAGGATTACATCACCTTTTAAGCTTAAGTGACTATATGACAATTGGTAAGTAATAAAAAGGTAGCAATCTTACATGTGAAGTTCTAATCTTCAACTGCAGTTGATCAAGTAAATGCTGCCATTAAAAAAGAAAAAAAAAGAGATACTTAGGGAAAACTAAAGCCTGATTGTAAACATCTAGAAACATATTTACAAAAAATTAAAATGGCTACATGAATTACAATTCGAAAAAATTTTGTGAAGCTAAAGAAAGAAGGTTTGGAAACAGACAACTGAGAATTGAAGGTAAAAAATATTGCTTGCTAAACATAAAAGAAAACTAGACCAACATTTAATGATATTGGCTGTCTACACCACGGCTAAATTGCTTGTGCAGGACTCATTTACTACTTGCAGCCTTTATATTTCATACCTTTACGCTGCTGGAAAGAGTAGAAGCATTAATAACACGAGGCCAAATGCCATATTCAGCTAATAACCCAAGCATGGATGACACAAAGATATATCGCTCATCTTCTACATCCTGATACACAAGATAAACAAGGGAAGAGAAAGAGGGAGAGATAAGTATATAAGAGACAGATAATAGTATACACTGTTCATTATATCAAATAAATTAAGAGGAAAATTTTAAAAACAAAACTTCCTACATAATTTGGATGTAGTTGTTTACATAGTTCATTAATCCAGAATATTATGGTGAATTGTTGGTGCATATGCCAGCATTGACGTACTGATATTATCAAAAATACAAACTAGAATTTGGAATGGAATTGTTTGAGTCTCCTTGTGAGATCTCCAGCCTTATATAATATCTTTAGGAATTATGATGCCCAAAATCAAGGGATTGTTGATGAAATTTCCTTGCATCATTATCTTGATGATGCACTTTTTTCAAATAATTCAATATCTCAGCGGCTGTTTGATAAACCAGGAGATTTAAGCCAATATGAGGTTCAATAGAGCTTACAATCCAACTCATGACTTTGGCATTGTTCTTGCTACATTTCTTAATTTCAGTATCCTTAGAAGGATTAGTTGGTTGATCATTAGATGGAACAGTTGGTTTAACATCAGACCCATCTACGAAACCCCACATTTCATTGCCTTGGATGGATAAAACAGTGAAGATGAAATTCCCACAAAAAAATAGTTTTTCCCATCAAAACAGAATGGGATCAAAGTACTTTTTTCTACAAACATGATGCAACCAAGAAGGGACTGATATAAAAAATCCCATAAATCAGAAGCCTCAAAAGGAGGTTACACTGGACACAAAATTGTCTCCAAGAGAAGACAAACAAATTGAAGAAACAAAATCTTCTAAGAACTCTCTTGGCTCTGATACCGTATCAAAAATACAAACTAGAATTTGGAATGGAATTGCTTGAGTCTCCTTGTGAGATCTCCAGCCTATATAATATCTTTAGGAATTATGATGCCCAAAATCAAGGGATTGTTACATTAGTACAGGGCTGTTACATCAGTTACAAAATAAATATCTACATCCTACAATCAAGCCCCAGATTGCAAGGGGCTGCTGCTATATTCTATTAGTTGATTATCTACAACCACGTCCAAAATTAGTATAATTTCCGTATATGGTTGCCATATTAGCGTTGATTAATAACTATTGTCAGATATTACATATTGCTACTAATCAATACATATCAACATTACATGCTGAAGGCAACGTATATATGAAAGACTAACATGTGAGGGTTCCATGCAAATTCCATGCCAACTTTTCATGTTCAAGAACATTGTCATCTCGACACACATAACTGAAGCCAAATATATGACCATGGGGAAAAGGATATATAAAGAACTCAAGTAGAAGAAGCCCTCACTCCTCTTTAAAAAATGTCGTAACCAGAGGTAGGCCTGACAAAATATGATTATGGTTACATTTAAGAACTAAAACCATATTAACCATTTTTAATATGGGTTATGTGAGTTGGAACCATATGGTTATGGTTAAAAACCATATTAACCATTTTTAAGATGTTTTGACTTTTAAACATAACTTTTAAATGAACTTTTAATATGGGTGGGGTGGTGTATACATATTATTTTTTTTTTGGTGGGGGTGGGGGTGGGGGGTGGGGGGTGGGGGTGGGGGGTGGGGTGGGGTAGGGTGGGGGGTAAAAGGTATATATATAATCACATAATATTATTTTTTTTTGAGTTTGAGTTTGAGTTTGGGTGGGGGTGGGGGGCAAAGGATGTATACGTAATCATATAATATTATTTTTTTGGAGGGGCTGAGGTGGGGGTGGGGGTGGGGGTGGGGGTGGGGGTGGGGTGGGGGGTAAGGGATGTATACGTAATCACATAATATTATTTTTTTGGGGGGCTGGGATGGGGGTGGTGTGGGTGTGGGTGTGGGTGTGGGTGTGGGTGGGGGTGGTGTGGGGGTCGGGTGTAGGGATGGGTAGGGTAAGTGGTGTATACATAATCGCTTAATATTATTTTCTACAAACATGATGCAACCAAGAAGGGACTGATATAAAAAATCCCATAAATCAGAAGCCTCAAAAGGAGGTTACACTGGACACAAAATTGTCTCCAAGAGAAGACAAACAAATTGAAGAAACAAAATCTTCTAAGAACTCTCTTGGCTCTGATACCGTATCAAAAATACAAACTAGAATTTGGAATGGAATTGCTTGAGTCTCCTTGTGAGATCTCCAGCCTATATAATATCTTTAGGAATTATGATGCCCAAAATCAAGGGATTGTTACATTAGTACAGGGCTGTTACATCAGTTACAAAATAAATATCTACATCCTACAATCAAGCCCCAGATTGCAAGGGGCTGCTGCTATATTCTATTAGTTGATTATCTACAACCACGTCCAAAATTAGTATAATTTCCGTATATGGTTGCCATATTAGCGTTGATTAATAACTATTGTCAGATATTACATATTGCTACTAATCAATACATATCAACATTACATGCTGAAGGCAACGTATATATGAAAGACTAACATGTGAGGGTTCCATGCAAAAGGATTCCATGCCAACTTTTCATGTTCAAGAACATTGTCATCTCGACACACATAACTGAAGCCAAATATATGACCATGGGGAAAAGGATATATAAAGAACTCAAGTAGAAGAAGCCCTCACTCCTCTTTAAAAAATGTCGTAACCAGAGGTAGGCCTGACAAAATATGATTATGGTTACATTTAAGAACTAAAACCATATTAACCATTTTTAATATGGGTTATGTGAGTTGGAACCATATGGTTATGGTTAAAAACCATATTAACCATTTTTAAGATGTTTTGACTTTTAAACATAACTTTTAAATGAACTTTTAATATGGGTGGGGTGGTGTATACATATTATTTTTTTTTGGTAGGGGTGGGGGTGGGGGGTGGGGGTGGGGGTGGGGGGTGGGGTAGGGTGGGGGGTAAAAGGTATATATATAATCACATAATATTATTTTTTTTGGGTTTGAGTTTGAGTTTGAGTTTGGGTGGGGGTGGGGGGCAAAGGATGTATACGTAATCATATAATATTATTTTTTTTGAGGGGCTGAGGTGGGGGTGGGGGTGAGGGTGGGGTGGGGGGTAAGGGATGTATACGTAATCACGTAATATTATTTTTTTGGGGGGGCTGGGATGGGGGTGGTGTGGGTGTGGGTGTGGGTGTGGGTGTGGGTGTGGGTGTGGGTGTGGGTGTGGGTGGGGGTGGTGTGGGGGTCGGGTGTAGGGATGGGTAGGGTAAGTGGTGTATACATAATCGCTTAATATTATTTTTTCTTGGGTGGGTGGGTGGGTGGGGTGGGGTGGGTGGTTGGTTGGGTGGGTTGGGTGGGTAGAGTGGGTAGGTAGGTAAGTGGGGTGGCATGGGTAGGTAGGTGGGTGGGGGGGTGGGTGGGTAGGGTGCGTAGGGGTAGGGTGTGGGGGTGGATAGGTGAGTAGGTAGGTGGGGTGGGGTGGTGGGGTGGGGTGGGGTGGGGTGAGTCGGGGTAGGGGGTGGGGTGGGTGGGTGGATTGGGTGTGGGGGTGGGTGAGGTGAGTGGTGTATACATAATTGCTTAATATTATTTTTTCTTGGGAGGGAGTGTTGGGTGGGTAGGTGGGATGGGGGTAGGTGGGTTGGGTTGGGTGGGTTAGGTGGGGTGGGTGAGTGGGTGGTTGAACTTCTTGAATATGTAAATATGGGTGGAAAGAACTTTTAATTTGGATTTGAAATAAAATATGGGTCGAAAAATGATTAACTGGGTTGGAACTATATATTTTTTTTTTAAATATGGTTCCAAACTTTTCCCAACCCAAATAAATAAAAATAGTTAACCAACCCATTTGGTTCCAGTTAATATGGGTTAACCCGACAGTTAACCAACTATATTGTCAAGTCTAACCAGAGCACTGTTATACCTCAACCTGTGGCAGTTACATACAGTTACGTACTATAGTTTCTTTCTGAGGAATGCCCCTCTGCCATTGTTCATGTTTCTTTTTTTAATATATATTTGCAATCAAGCATGTTTAAAAAAAAAAGTTTCATACAGTGTTCTAAAGATTAGTTGTGCTTTCTATGTATACAACACACAAACTAAAATCAACAAAAGGCATAACATTTTTTAACCAAAAATTTAGTTTATGAAAACTCTGATCCATCCAGATAAATAGGTAATACTAAGCTCAATCTTCAAATGACAATATAGATAGCTGATAAAAAAAATGGCAATATAGACATTATATATAGTTATATTAAAGAGTACAAATATGCAAAAGCTTGGGGAACGAGCTTATGGTTCACCTTCAACTCATGAGTCAAATTTAGATTGTTCTCCATATCACCTTTTCTGCGAGCCAGTTCTTCCGAGGCAAAACTTACAATTTCAGTTTGCTTCTCATCTAGAGCCTGTAGTCAAAATAATATTTCTTAAGAATCCCTACTTTGCAGGGAAGGACCATACGCATTGGTTGAGATTGATGGCATAAGCAACAACAAGAGAAAATAAGAAGGGAAAAAAACTACTAATTCTTCCAGAAAATACACAAACCATTCGCAGGTCCGCAACTTTGCTTTCCAGTGTATGTTTCTCATTCAACAGCTGCAATTCCTGACATCACAGAGGACAACAAATTGTTTATCAAGTTAAAGATGTAGAAGCAAGTGTAGTTTAGTGGGGGTAAATCCAGCCCTCAGGACAATGGCATACCTTAATGCTGGCACCAACAATTTGTTCACGAAGAGACCTTATTTCATCCTTTTGCCCTTTGACCCGTGAATAAAGTTCCTAATACAAAGTTCATTAGAAATGGCAACAGTACTAGGCTCTACATAAGTTTAACACTTGAAACCCCCCACAAGTGAATGTAAAAATCAGTACCATAATCTCCTGGTCTTGAAAATGGTTAGGATTGTCATTTCTGTTTAAATTCTTTGAAAAGAAACTTGCTTCAGACTTATGCCTACATCATATATAAAGATTGCTTTGATCAAGTCTTAGTAAATGGTAGAAATAAAGTCCTACTGATTGGTATGAGTACACATAAAACTCTTCTATCAGGTAACAGAGGTCAGGGATCACCTGCTTGGCGAATTAGAGGTTTGTGTCTGGATACCAACACCTTTATCGTTATTCACAGAGCTCTTATTGAAAGACATTGATTTGGCAGTTCTATGTACTCTGGAAGACAATAGTTCATTGGACAAAAAATAACTTTTTCCATCATCACCATGTTGATGATGCATTTCACCACATTACTCTCAGGTCCATGTAGTACTGCATGATCTAAACCCTCTTCCCACGTACTGCATGGAGCTACTCCTAAAAAGATATTCCAATCCTAAAACTAAAAATGTCAAATGGTGCATGAAGCAACGAACTAGGCCATGAAAAAGATGTAAACACATATATATTACACAGCCATGCGAAGAAAAGGTAGCATGGCAATTATATGGTTGTAATTATAGCTGCAACATAGCAATTGAAAGGCATCAAGTAATGGCAATCAACAGCAATCATTCATATAAATCCCTAACCAAAATAATACACATTGTTGAAATTCATAGCGGAAATTGAAAGAACATATGCACCAACACCTGATGTTTACGTTGGAACAGAATGATCAACATTGACATACAAGTAGATTTGGACTAATATGCAGAGATAGGCATGGAAACCAAAGGGATTTATGGAGAACTTGTTGATTTAATTTTGAAGTGGAAGATGGAACTAAGGTTCAAAAACAAATTGCAGATACATTTAACAGGTAGCATGAGTATCAGTACATATAATGATAACCTACTTTTACTTTAATATCTGAAATGCATTTTTTAACTTAGCCCTTTTTCTGAATTAATTCCTTTTAGAGATACCGTTCCCGTGACCTTTTATCAGTGTCAGAATATATCCTAATAGCATCCATATTCCATTGCCATAAACTGATCTTCCTATGAAGCAGGACAAGACAGAGCACCAAACACAAGTAAAGACTAAAGACCTATGATAGTAATTTGTAAGCCGACATAGTACTAGAAACTTGAGCACCTATCTTATTCTTTAACTGATTGCTTACTATCCTTGTGATCCTTAACATTTTCAGCAGTCTTTACACTGGCCAGAACTCTAACTTATGCCCCTTCACATATACATGCTACCATATAGATTCTTATGACAGTTCTTAAGTCACTAAATGTAATGATAACCTCTTTTACTTTAATATCAGAAATGACATTTTTCACTGAGCCCTTTTTGAAGATCCGGAGTCCGTGAACTTTATCAGGGTCGAATATCATATCCTAATAGCTTCCATATTCCATTGGCGTACATTGATCTTCCTATGAAGCAGGACAAGGCAGAGACCTATGATAGTAATCTAACCATAGTACTAGAAACTTGCCACCTACCTTATTCCTTATCCGGCTGCTTACTGTCCTTGTCATCCAAAACATTTTCAGCATTCTCTACGCACTGACCCGAACTCCAACAACTTATGCCTGAAACTTCACATATACATGCACCCTATAAAATTTTATTGTAGTTCTTAAGTTTACCACGCCAGAAATGGATAATAATAGACAGAAGTGCAAATGAAACATATAAGAAACTAACAAGGTCCCATATAGGAATCACATAACAAAGAGAAGAAGAGGCAGCAACCTGACAGTAAACTCCTTCTGTAATTCACTCTTTTATCAAGAGCATTTAGGAGAAGAGTCGCCAACTGAAAATGTCCCATAGGAATCACATAGATTAACTTCTCAACAATGTGAGAATGTAACTCTCTGTATATGGCCCTTCCAGCATCAAGAAAAATCCAACTCAGTGCATTCAAAGGTAACCTATTTCAAACTAAAATATTATGAAAAGTCAGGCAGGCATTCCACATATTACGTCTTTATCCATAGTAACAGGGAGGGTCTAGAACTAGAGAGTTTGTATTAAAATTGGAAGATGACAAAACTGCCTTCAAAGAGCCAGATCCTATCCATCAAAAAAATAATCCACTCCCATGGGAGAGCTTCAATTCTAGCCCGGCATGTATCCACTACATGTATTATTATGCTTTACCATTTCTTAGCTAATACTTGCACAGTTGCACATATTTTTGAAATGCTTTCAGTTTTGAAAAGATGATTATATTAAGTTTCCTAACAATAACCCTTGATTCCATACACATGGTAATTCACTCAACTGTAACTATGGGCTGCCGCTCATAAAAAGTTAACACTAAATCAAATCCACAACCAACTTGTGGAGACTTTTGAAACACCCCATAAGATACTTCAACTTCAATTTGTTAAACAAGCTAGTCCCAATACGAATCTCTTTGTGGTGACTGCAAGGGTCAACCCCTTACTGGGACAAAATTCATGAGTTTTCACTAGACCCAGGTGTAAGATGAAATAGCAATTAAAGAGTACAAACATACTGTATAGCTCTAAAAGTTAAACATATTCCCTCATCAATGACAACAGCTAACCACGTTCCAGGAAAACCTATAAAGGACATAGTCAGAAACTTTATCTGCAATCCATCAAAAACCAAGTCCTCACCCATGACATAAATTCTGACTTGATCAATATACTCAGTAAATTAATAATCTAAACTAACATTAAAGAACAGGAATTTATGACAACATACAAGTCAATTCATATATAAATTAATTCAATCGAATACAACACCTTTTTTTTCCCTTTTGTATCGATCTCTCCACTTAAAGGGGAAAGGAAAGAAAAACATAAAGACAACGGTCATTACTTCCAAAACTTTTTGACTGACCTCAATTAGGAAATCAGTCATCTAAACTAACATATGAAGACTCGCATTTCTGACATAGCTTTACAACCCTAATCATATTAAAAACTTCTACCCTGAGCACACACAATTGAACTGTAGACAATCAAAAGTGAATCCAACCCACGAAATAATTTGATCTAAATTCAACAGAATATAAAACCTGATCTTTTTCCTTTTGCATCAGTCCCTCAAAAATCAAGTCCTTAAAAGACACAGTCTGTCATCCACTACGGCAATACTTCAAAAGTTCAAATTCGAACTTAATCAGTAATCTAAACTAGCATATATAAGGAATCAAGTTTGCAGTATATCTTTAACATAAAAAGAATTCAACAAATTCTATTTTGTTTTATTTTTGGATTTCTAAATTCTCAAAAGGAAAAGGCCTGATTTTTGAGGTAATATGTGGTAGAACAATCTTGAACCATGAACCCAGCTCCAAAAAATAGCTTCAGAGTCTAATTAACCAAGCATTCAACAAACCCAGGGGTTTTTTTTTTCTTTTTTACAGGGGAAAAAAACATAATTGAATAACAAAGAAGAAGACTTAATGACAAAACAAACCTATAGAAAGTTCATCAAAGTGAAACCCACTCACGTAAACATGGAAATGCATTAAAAAACAAGAAGGAAGAAGGAATCAAAAGCAGAAAAAAGATTAATACCAATAATAGAATCTCATAACTTCAATGATGCATACAGATAGATATACCAACCCAGAAACTCATTAGTTTTGATGGAAATATAGAGGGTATATTTACCTTTCCGTGTTTTGCATAATTAGAACATGAAGAGGCTAAAATGCCAGATCCATCAATCATATAAAAAGGATAGAGATAGAGGGGGACATTGTAATATTTGGTGAGAATAGAAAATAATCAGATGTGGACCGTTGGGGAATTTTGCGACTGTAAATACATAGTACTCCCTCCGTCCCAAATTAATCGCTCAGTTTTAACTTTTTAAAATCAAATTGACCATTTTTAAAACTAATCTTTTTACTATTTTTACTAAAATATAGGTGAAAATTATAACCGAAAGAAAGTATATACAATTTATTACTAATCCCAATTTTTATAATTTTAGAAATATATTTATATATGGTTAATTATTAATTCTAAAAATAGTCAATTTGATTTAAAAAAATCAAAACTGAGCAATTAATTTAGGACGGAGGGAGTATTAGTTAGTCAGAGACTTGAAGCTAAAAATTAGTGAAAATAGGGAAATAATGAAGTGTATATATAGAGAGTAATCTATACCTATACCTATACTAAAAATAGCTATACCTATACTAAAAATAGCAAAGCCATACCAAATAACTACAACTTTTGCCATTATTATTTTTTTCCGTTTTAAATCACTTGCTTCTTCTTCTTTTCTTTGTATTATATATTTGATATTTTTATATGGTTTCTTCTCACGTGAAAGTAGAACTTACTGTATACTCATGTAAAAGAACACAATATAAAAATATCAAAAATACATATAAAAATATCAATTCTCTACTCTCTTTTTTCCCACTATTCTAACAGTATTCCTCAACTTCATCAATTTGCAATTTTTACTTGATTACAATTATTATACTTTACGTTTTCTCAGTTTAACTTTTATAACCAAGAAAATAGTTTTAAATAATATTTTTTCAGTTTCACAAAATAAAAGAAAAAAAGAAAAATTCATTCATAACTTTATAAATTTAGTAATTTTTTTTTGTTAATTTAATAGTACGACATACAATAAGTGAATATGTGACGCCCACAAAATAAGTCCACACAACCCATTCCGAGTCGCGAAAATACATGGTACAAAATTTAAATACAAATTTTATTTATACAACTATTAACTGTCGTGTAAAATACGGCAAAACATAAGATGTGATTTCAATACAAATATTGTCTCGTAGACAATATCCAAACTCAAATAAAATCTTCATTATAATTATTGTCACACTATTTTGTAGAGTAGTGAGGACTAATATAGTAATCATCTTGGACCATCACTTCATTCTCCGACTAGTCTTAGATATATTCTCATTTCCTGAAGAGAATAATGAAAGAAAAAGGTGAGCTCAATTAGTCCAGTAAAGAATATTATGACTAAGATAATGTATAACAAATTATCATTAGTCCTCAATAAGGAAAAATCTGATAGAATACAATAGACAACAAGTTTTAGATCAATAACTGCAGCAAAAATAGCAATCTATTAGAAGAGTCAAGTAGCGCATGATGTCTACTATCTTCTATGATTTAAAAGTCCATCATCAATATTTTATCCATGTAACACCCATCAATAATTATTTCCAATCAACGAATTATTTATGCACTACTGGCCAAAGATAATCGTTTGTATCACCAGTGGTCATGATCATATCAAACACTTGTCCATCCATGCACTACGGGCCAAAGAGAACTTTCATCACAAACATTTATTTGTAATATTAAAGGTAATGATTATATCAATACACATTTCTCAGTCATAATCATACTAATCAACAGTCCATCTTTACACTACGGGCCAAAGATGACTTTTAGCACAATATAAGCATGAGAATGATGACAGTGATATAAAGAATGAATCAAGTGAGATCAAGGACAAATATTAGAGATTTATAATTTAATTTATCCAGAGTTCAAGAATGTTCAAATTGTCAACATGATCACCAATTTTAGAGTAAAATTTAAAAATGATATTCATGTATAAAAAATAATTTGGACAAAAAAAACTAATTTTATCGTGAATAGTGTGACGCCCCCAAAATTAGGTATACATCACCCATATTGAGTCGTCAGATACATAGTACAGAATACAAAATATAACTTACTAATACAACTGTCGTGTACAATACAACAAAACATAAACTGTGAGTTTGAATACAAATATTATCTTCTAGAGAGTATTCATACTCAAAAGGAGTCCTCGTTACATTTATTAACACACCATTACATAGAATAGTGAGGACTACTAACTAATACTATCATTCGAACCATCACTCCGTTCCCCGACTTGCCCCAGCTACATTCTCATTTCCTGAAGAGAACAGTGAAAGAAAGGGTGAGCTCAACTAGCCCAGTAAGAAATATTATGACTAAGATAATGCAGAATAAATTATCATTAGCCTTCAACAATGTTAAACTGATAAAATATAATAGACATCAAGTTTAATTGCAGCGGAACAAGCAATCCATTAAAAGAGTCAAGTAGAAAATAAACTCTACTATCTTTTATGATTTAAAAGATTTTCTAACACTGTGATCGCTGAGACTCAGCTTAATAAAATAATCCACATCATCGAATCACCCCTGCACTACGGCCAAGGATAGTCGTATATTCATTAATGGTCATGATCATGCCAACAACTGTCCATCAATGCACTACGGGCCAATGATGACTTTTATCACATCATTTGTAACATTATGGTCATGATTATACCGAATAATCCCTGGTCATAATCATACCAAGTCCATCTACGCACTACAGGCCACAGATGACTTTCAACAGAATATAAACATGAGGATGATAACAATGATATAAGAATTCAATAAAACAAGTTCAAGAATTACTTTATCCAAGAATTAACAACGTCCAAATTGTCAACATGATACTGCATTGTGGAGTAAAATTCAAGAATGATCAGGAGAATATTTTCATGAATAGATACTAGATGAAGCGCAAATGTCAAGGATATTCCACAAATTTCATGGAGTATAGAAGTCAAAACTTAACCAACTGAGTATAATAAAGAATAGAATAACAAAAGAAATCACCATGCATGCGATAGACCGCACAGATAGGTTATTCCAACAGAATATTAAATAATGGAACCAGGTCCGGCGTAAACGCACAGACAGGATATTCCGACAGAATAATAAATAATGGAACCAGGTCCGGCGTAAACGCACATACATGATATTCCGACAGAATAATAAATAATAGAACCAGGTCCGGTGTAAAACACACAGACAGGATGTTCCAACAGAATAATAACAAGACGGAACCAGGTCCGGTGTAAAACACACAGACATGATGTTCCAACAGAATAATAATAAAAACGGAACCAGGTCCGGTATAAAACACACAGACAGGATGTTCCAACAGAATAATAGAAGAATGTCACCAAGTATAGGGTAGATCCGCGTATACAGGTTATTCCAACAGAATAATAAGAAATGGAATAACAACAGTTCTCTTCATGAATAAGAAAGAATAACACCCCTTACCGTTTTAAAGAAGAGCTGAAGTAAGGAAGTAGTTAAGTAGCAGAATACTCTTCTTCTCTCTCTCTATAGTTTCTCTCTATAGTTTCTCTCTCTAGAGTTCAGTGAATTCGTAAGAAATAATGAAGGAATGAGCTGCTATTTATAGAAAAATAGAATGCATAGTAACTAATCCATGAACGGTCCAGATTGATTACTTTAATCTGACGGTCCATATTTAAAGAAAAATCTTTTAAATAAAATATAATATATTCTATTTATAGAATAACTTTAATAAAGTATTTTGTTTTATATAAAAAGATGTTTCTGTTTTATTACGTTAATAATACGAATAAAACAAAACGTCATTATCGCTAAATAATTCATATTATTAACTGACAATAATAGAATCAAACTGAGTGACTTCTCACATAAGCATTAATAATCAATACCGTGTGCTACTATGCAACCACACGTATTACTGTACTTTTACTACCGAGTAGTTCAACAGTAACAATGGTAAAACTTCCGCCGTTATTTTTAATAAACTATTTTTGTCGTTTTCTCAATCCGACAATAATTTCGTTGTGGGGTCCACCAATGATTGTGCCGTCGTACAAATATTCCCGACAAAAAGAATATTCCCCGACCAAACGAATATTTTAAAACAACTTGCTTACTTTGCAAAATTTATAAATATTACCCACAACTATAACATTATATCAAATTAACTCCATAATATTCAAAAATGATATTTATAGAAAATTCATCTTTATTTATAAAAGTTGGGGTCTTACAACCTCCCCTTCTTATGAAATTTTGCCCTCGAAATTAGGGTACGTACCTGGTATGTCGAAGAGGTAAGGATACCTTGATTTCATTTCAGATTCTAACTCCCAAGTCATTTCCTCAATATCGTGGTTTCTCCACAAAACTTTGACTTGAGGTATAACCTTGGAGCGTAGAATATGTTCCTTCTTATCCAAGATTTGAACAGGAACTTCTTCGTACGTCAAATCCTCCGCTATTTCGTCCGGTTCTAACTCAATAATGTGGTTCGGGTCTTCCACATATTTGCGTAACATGGATATGTGAAAAACGTTATGAACACGAGACATACTTGGCGGTAAAGCGAGTCTATAAGCCACAGTTCCTACTCGATTGAGGATTAAAAATGGACCGATGAATCGAGGATTGAGCTTTCCTCTCTTTCCAAATCTCGTAACTCCTTTCCATGGAGCAACACGTAAGAACACATGATCTCCTACATCAAATTCCACGTCCTTTCGATGAAGATCAGCATAACTCTTTTGTCGATCTTGTGAGGTTTTTATATGCTGTCGGATCGTTTGAATCTTTTCTGTAGTCATACGTACCAACTCCGGTCCCAACAACGTTGTTTCACCCACCTCATCCCAGCATACTGGAGAACGATATTTTCTTCCATACAATGCTTCGAATGGAGCCATGCCAATACTTGCTTGATAACTGTTGTTGTAGGAAAACTCCACCAATGGTAAGAACTTGTCCCAACTTCCCTTGAAGTCAAAGACACAGAGTCTTAATAAATCTTCTAGAGTTTGAATAGTTCTCTCTGATTGTCCGTCCGTCTGAGGATGATATGCCAAACTAAATCGTAAATCCGTGCCCATAGCTTTTTGTAAACTAACCCAAAATCGTGAAGTGAATCTTGGGTCTCGATCAGAAACTATGGATACTGGCATACCATGCAGTCTTACAATCTCGTTTATGTACATACGAGCAAGACGTTCAAGTGTATAAGTTTCTCGTATCGGTAAGAAATGAGCAGACTTGGTCAATCTATCAACAATGACCCAAATCGCATCAATACCTTGAGAAACCTTAGGAAGACTGGTAACGAAATCCATGGTAATGTGCTCCCACTTCCATTCTGGAATTTCAAGTGGTTGCAATGGACCTTTTGGTACTTGATGCTCCGCTTTGACTCGTTGACAAGTTAGACACCTTGAGATAAACAGCGCTATCTCTCTCTTCATATTGCTCCACCAAAATGTATGACGAAGATCATGATACATTTTGGTACTTCCAGGATGGATTGCAAACGGTGTGTTGTGCGCCTCCATCATGATTTCATACTTTAAATCAGGGTTGTTAGGAACACAAAGTCTGGAGTTGACTCGAAGTATTCCTTCTTCATCGATTCTTGCTTCCGGCATAGCACCTTCTTGCACTTTCTTCCTCATACGCATCAGCTCCAGGTCTGTAGCTTGAGCAGCTTTAACTTTATCGATTAAAGTTGGTTCTACTCGTATATTCGCCATCATCACATGGGTCCCTGGAGTCTTTAACTCTATCTCCATCCTTTGCAAGTCACACAAAATGGGCCTTTGCGTTGTTAATATTGCACTTGTACCCGCATATGATCTTCTACTCAATGCGTCAGCTACCACGTTCGCTTTTCCAGGATGGTATTGAATGGTATGATCATAATCTTTCAACAGTTCAAGCCAACGTCGTTGTCGCATGTTGAGTTCCTTTTGAGTGAAGAAATATTTGAGGCTTTTATGATCCGTAAAGATCTCCACTTTCTCCCCATACAAGTAATGCCTCCAAATTTTAAGTGCAAAGACAACAGCTGCCAACTCTAGATCATGAGTAGGATAATTCCTCTCATATTCCTTGAGTTGTCTTGATGCATAGGCTATGACTTTTCCATGTTGCATGAGAACGCATCCCAACCCTTTGCTCGAAGCATCACTGTAGATGACAAATCCCTCCGAGCCAGATGGTATTGTTAGAACAGGTGCTGAAATGAGTCTCCTCTTGAGTTCTTGAAAACTCTGCTCACATTCTTCGCTCCAACCGAACTTTGTATCTTTCCGAGTCAGCTGAGTTAATGGAGTAGCGATTCGAGAAAATCCTTCCACGAATCTCCGATAATAACCAGCTAAACCAAGAAAGCTACGTACTTCGGTCACTGATTTAGGTTGCTCCCAGCTTTGAATAGCTTCAATCTTTGCCGGGTCAACCGATATTCCACGACTTGATACTACGTGCCCAAGGAATGCTACCTCTTCCAGCCAGAACTCGCATTTCTTCAACTTGGCATAAAGTTTGTATTCACGAAGCTTTTGGAGTACCAACCTCAAGTGTTGCTCATGATCTTCACGGCTTTTGGAATAAACAAGGATGTCATCGATAAAGACGACCACAAAGTGATCCAAATATTCCTTGAATACCCTGTTCATCATATCCATGAAGGCAGCAGGAGCATTAGTCAATCCAAAAGACATAACTAAGAATTCATAATGCCCATACCGAGTTCTGAAGGCAGTCTTTGGAATATCCTCAGTTCTAACCTTCAGCTGATGATATCCAGAACGAAGATCGATCTTTGAAAAGAATTGTGCTCCTTGCAACTGGTCAAACAGGTCATCAATACGTGGCAATGGGTACCTATTTTTGATGGTGACATGATTCAACTCCCGATAATCAATACAAAGTCGCATACTCCCATCTTTCTTCTTCACGAACAGAACAGGAGCACCCCAAGGAGAAGTACTAGGACGAATAAAACCAATGTCTAACAATTCCTGCAGTTGGGTCTTTAACTCCTGAAGTTCAATAGGAGCCATTCGATATGGGGCTTTGGAAATGGGTTTTGTACCGGGTTCAAGGTCGATACAAAATTCAATTTCACGCTCTGGGGGTAGGCCAGGAAGTTCTTCGGGAAATACGTCAGGAAATTTATTAACAACAGAAATATCATTCAAAGCTGACGTATTTTTGTTTAGATCTGTGACATGAGCTAAGAAAGCTTGACATCCGTTTTTCAATAAACGAATAGCTTTATGGCTTGAGATGACAGCGATTGATTTTAATGGTTTGGTTGCTTGAATTCGCATAATAGGTCGATTAGGAATATGAAAGCTAACAACCTTACGAAAACAATCAATTTTTGCATGATGAGTAGTTAACCAATCAATCCCTAGAATCACGTCAAATGCAAGTATTTTTAATGAAATCAGATCGACAGGTAATGTGTGGGTACCAACTTGAACCAAACAAGACTTATAAACCGTGGATGTAATGAAGGTTTCTCCCAATGGAGTTTCAACTGCTAAGTCAAAGTCTAATTTCTCCGGAATCAAATTTAATCGATGAGCGCAAGTAGGAGAAATAAAAGAATGGGTAGAACCGGTATCAAATAAAGTATAGACTTCGTTAGAGTTTATGATAAGCTTACCCGTGATGACCTCATTCGGGTTCCTTGCTCTCTGGGAGTTCACAACAAACGCTCTCCCTTGCACAACCGGTTTTGACTTTTCTGGGACGGCCTTTGGTGCCTCCATCCTAGCTGAATTTGTCTTCGGTAAACGACAAAATCGGGCTAAATGACCTTCTCTTCCACAATTATAACATGCTTTGGACGGCATCGCGCAGTTTGGACTGATGTGCCCCTCCCCTCCGCATTTGAAACATATGATAGGTGGTCGTTCTCCTTCCTTAACGACAGGTGCTGGTGCTGACGTCTTTCCATCATTGTTGAATCTCCTCTTCTTGAAATGCCCATTCTTATTGTTTTGGCCCTGATTACCACCGAAGTGGTTACCATTTCTGGCCTGTTGATTCCCTCCACGCTTGTTGTCACCGCTTCGATGACTGCTCTCACTGGTATTATCATTTTGCCGGCTGCTCTCTTTTGGTTGCGTTGTCTCGTTATCGCGCTCCACCAACTGAGCCCTATTTACAACATCTGAATACAAACACAGTTTATGAGAAACAAGATGTTGACGTATCTCTGGCTTCAAACCTCTTAAAAACATCCGCGTCATTCTTTCTTCATTATCCACCAGGTGGGACGCAAACCGGGATAACTCCGCAAATTTTGCCTCGTACTGCGACACGGTCATATTATTCTGCTCCAATTTGATGAACTCCACCTCCTTCATGTGACGAATACTCTCGGGAAAGTATTTGTCGTTAAACAGCTCTTGGAACTTCTCCCAGGACATCTTCAGTGCGGCAGGTTGAGTACGCTTTATCGATTCCCACCAGTAATCTGCCTCTCCTCGCAACATAAAGGCGGCAAAGGGAACCTTTTGCTCCTCGGAGCAACCCAAGACATCAAATATCTTGGTGATCTGCTTTATCCATGTTTCAGCTACAAGTGGTTTGGGTTCTCCCTTAAACTCCGGTGGTCCCAGCTCCTTAAACTGTTTAGCGGTGACCGCCTGAGAGTTTCCAGTATTTCCACCTACGTTGTGGACAGGAGCCGCTTTCACCTGTTGTTGCATGAATTGCATAAAACCTCTGAACATTCCATCATTCATCATCTGGTCAGTGTTGTTGTTTGCATGAGGATTGTCACCTTCCTGATGAACATTATCCTGATTATTGATATGTGGTGAATCAATAATCGCCTGTGCTCCATTGCTATTCTCAACATTCTCAGATGCCATTTTCAGATACTGCCACAAAATAAAAGTTAATTGATATGTCATATATTATCCTTATATTATGACCGACCAATTAAATACCATGCAAATAAACTTAGGTAGGTCATACTAGCGAAGGAATTCCCCGTCTCTCCCCTCCTAGTTCTATTCTCACATCTTAGCCAGGGATCATATCCCTAAGCTCTGATACCAACTGTGACGCCCCCAAAATTAGGTATACATCACCCATCTTGGGTCGTCAGATACATAGTACAGAATACAAATACAACTTACTAATACAACTGTCGTGTACAATACGACAAAACATAAACTGTGAGTTTGAATACAAATATTATCTTCTAGAGAGTATTCATACTCAAAAGGAGTCCTCATTACATTTATTAACACACCATTACATAGAATAGTGAGGACTACTAACTAATACTATCATTCGAACCATCACTCCGTTCCCCGACTTGCCCCAGCTACGTTCTCATTTCCTGAAGAGAACAGTGAAAGAAAGGGTGAGCTCAACTAGCCCAGTAAGAAATATTATGACTAAGATAATGCAGAATAAATTATCATTAGCCTTCAACAATGTTAAACTGATAAAATATAATAGACATCAAGTTTAACTGCAGCGGAACAAGCAATCCATTAAAAGAGTCAAGTAGAAAATAAACTCTACTATCTTTTATGATTTAAAAGATTTTCAACACTGTGATCGCTGAGACTCAGCTTAATAAAATAATCCACATCATCGAATCACCCCTGCACTACGGCCAAGGATATTCGTATATTCATTAATGGTCATGATCATGCCAACAACTGTCCATCAATGCACTACGGGCCAATGAGGACTTTTACCACATCATTTGTAACATTACGGTCATGATTATACCGAATAATCCCTGGTCATAATCATACCAAGTCCATCTATGCACTACAGGCCACAGATGACTTTCAACATTTTATAAACATGAGGATGATGACAATGATATAAGAATTCAATAAAACAAGTTCAAGAATTAATTTATCCAAGAATTAACAACGTCCAAATTGTCAACATGATACTGCATTGTGGAGTAAAATTCAAGAATGATCAGGAGAATATTTTCATGAAAAGATACTGGATGAAGCGCAAATATCAAGGATATTCCACAAATTTCATGGAGTATAGAAGTCAAAACTTAACCAACTGAGTATAATAAAGAATAGAATAACAAAAGAAATCACCATGCATGCGATAGACCGCACAGACAGGTTATTCCAACAGAATAATAAATAATGGAACCAGGTCCGGCGTAAACGCACAGACAGGATATTTCGACAGAATAATAAATAATGGAACCAGTGTGACAACCCCAAAATAGGTCCATTCCACCCAACCCATTCTGAGTCGTCAAATACATGGTACAGAAAATAACTACAACTTTATTACAACAATTGTCGTGCAAAATACAACAACACATATGCTGTGAGTTTGGATACAAATATATACCAAATGTGACTCATGTTCCAACCGTGGACATCACCTCACAATAACACCTTACATAAAGGTATAGTCAAAAATTATTTTAGAAATTAGAATCTTTGGGAAGTGCTCAAAGAAACCTTCGTACATGGGAGGCCACGCGTCTAGGTTATGATAGATATCATATGGCCACAGAATTATCCTTGGTTGACCCAATAGACCCCAAAGAAAAACGAGAAGATTACTATCATATTCTTCCCAATGGTGAGTCTTCTCTTGACTTATCATTATCTCTACTATCTCTAATTGAGAATTATACTTTAAACAAATACCAAGATTATATAGGTAGTGCTCGTATATATACTCAGCAAATGGATGAGCACATCCCTGTCTTATGATGACACGAGATTGTATGTCGTTAGACATCTTGTATGATAGTGGCAAACCACCCTTCCAACGTTGGGTACACCTTACCCTATTGGATTCACCAAATATAACTACTAAATGAACTTTTCTATACTGCTTCAGGAGAACATCCACAGCTAGAGACCACCGTTCTATTTCCCCGTTACCCTCGCTCGACCCAGCTACACTCCTATTACCTGAAAGGAATTGTGAAGCAAAAGGGTGAGCACAACTAGCTCAGTAAAGAATATCATGACTAAAGATAATTCAATTATCAATAGCCTTCATCAACAATAAATCAGAGATTTAGAACATATGGTAAATGATAAAAATTTCAACCATAGTTGCAGCGGAACGAGCAATCCATTAGAAGAGTCAAATAGACTATAAAGTCTATTATCTTCTCCATGTTAAAAATCTACCAACAATATTTTATCCATGTAACATCACTCAACAGTTCCTTTCCACAATCATATGAATAACTCATAATCATAATTGTGACTATAAATTTTTCTTCGCACCCAGGACGAAGAATATTTTCATCACCTGTCTTTACCTGAAACATCAAAGATCATGGTTATACCAAATCACAGTTCCTGTTTATAATCATACTAACAAATCCATCTTTGCACTACGGGCCAAAGATATTCATCAACAAACCATCTTTGCACTACGGGCCAAAGATATTCAACAACAGTTCATCTTTGCACTACAGGCCAAAGATATTCATCAACAATTCATATTTGCACTACAGGCCAAATATATTCATATCTCAAAGAAATATATAATCATTTCAGAATTTATATAAACAATAATTATAACCATGTTGATCAATTCACCTTTGCACTTAAGCTTAAGATATTCAATTATAAATTCAATGGTCATGATCATACCAGTCACAATTCAACTTTGCACTACAGGCCAAAGAGAACCCTAGTCATGATCATACCAATAATCTACCCATCTTTACACTCCAGTGAAAGAGAATTTCAACATCAGGGTTATAAAAATGTTATATATGATGATAAAAATAATATGATCAACATATAGTTTTAATCTCAAGAGTAATATTCGTAACTCATGAATAGTAAATCGTGAATAGTAACTCATGAATAGTAACCCCGACACAAAAGATAGAAATTCCACAATAAAATTCATACCAATATTTCGGTATAATGATATTGAAAGAATAACATTACTTAAATTTATAAACAATTTATTTTAATTGTTTACACTTTACTAATTAATGCATTTAATCATCATAAAATGCCAACTCTTACAATTTCATCATCAATAACCAAAACCCTCATCAAAAATCTGCATATACCTCATATAGGATTCTCAAGCCATAAAATCCTATTTTCCAATTTTCTTTCTTCACAAAACATATTTAATTCATTTACTCATAACTAGACCATTTTCATGAAAAATACCAAATCAGTTCCAAAAATATTTCTTTTCTGGGATTTAGCATAATATAGTCCCATAGTGAACATATATTTTTCTCAGAATTTTTAAAAGTCATTTACTATTTTTCATATGGCCAAAATAGCCGAATATTTAGACATTTATCAAAAATTGTACTTTTGTCTAAAAATTCTGAAATTTACAGAGTATACTTCTATCATATACATGTACTCCCAATAAAAATTTCATCAATTTTGGAGTTAACCACAAGGAATTATAAGCTGTTACTTTTAAAATAGTCTTTTCTCATAAAATTCATAACTCTCAATCTATACATCCAAAAATCACCATTTTTGGACACAATCAAGAAAACTCATCAAAATATCATTTCAAATTTTTCCAGAATTTTTGAAGATCAGAAAAATTACGAAACTGAAAATCATAACAACCCTTAAAATCCCTTACTATCCCTTACAATCCCTTACCTCAAAAGAGCAGTACTTCTGACTGGATATCGGATATGATGCTGAAGGAAACTTGCACTGATGAATAGCAACTCACCAAGTATCTAAAAACTCACAAAATATGCTTCATAATATAGAGAGAGAAAGAGAGAAAGCTTATGTTTCTGGTGTGATTTTCAATTCTAACTTAGCCCTCTATTTATAAAAATTTTTTGGTAGGTTTGACCTGCAACCTGATGGCTTTACCTGCTACTATTCCCACCCACCACATTTGAAATATAATTCAGCACATTTCTTCACCAACCACAAGTGGGGCCCACCAATTCTAGAATTTTCCACCAAAATGATAAACTCCGAAAATTCAACAATTTCTGAACCAGTCATCTCGTAAAATTCATAATAAATCATACGTTCATTTTTAACGGTTCAAAATTTGTGGGCATATACTCAACTTATATATGTATAACATATCCAAAAATTACCACGATCCAACGGTCGGATTAAAAATTATAACCCCCGCAAAATATCTCAAAAACCCTGATTTTTAATACCTCCATTCCGACAAAAATACGGATAAAAACCTCAACATTAACTCCTTCATTTTTAACCACAAAAATATATCCCTCATTTATATCCACATAAAATAAATATTTCCTTATCATATGAATCAATAATTAATTATTCACAAATAATATTACAGAATCACATTTATGACAACCAGGCCGTTCCCAGGAAAGAGGGGGCTTTCCAATAAGGATTTCTCCTTACTGGCGCGCAATTAGATGACCAAACCTCTCCTTAGACAGAACTTTCTAGACATTGCCAATAATGTTATCTAATAATATTATTCAAATAATATGAATTATTGATCTGATAATGGGAAATACTGTGCAGCAACAATTATTGAACAACAATAATATAAAATTTCAACGTAGCAATTATTGAATCAATAAAATAAAATATTGAACAGTAATTACTGTAACAATTATTGAGTAGTGCCTTCTTACGTAAGAATCAATAATTTCAAAAATACTGTGCAATACCGTGTGCTACTGTGCAATAACGCGTATTACTGTATTTTAACCACGGGTATTCCAACAGTGTTAACGGTAACAACTACGCCGTTATTTGTAAAAACTCAAATTTGTCGTTTTCTTCACCCGACAGTTATTCGTTATGGGGCCCACAAATAGCTGCGCCGTCGTACGAATTCTCCGACAGAAAGAATATTCCACGACCAAACGAATATTCCCCGACAACAATGATTATTTTATAACCACTTGCTTATTTTGAAAAAAAATCATATTTCACCATAACTTTAACTTTTATCAATTTAACCATTTACTGAATAGTAATTATAAGAAAAATTGAATACTTTTATTTCATAAAATTCGGGGTCTTACAA